>JAHPZR010005299.1:67500-70000 GCA_019787425.1 Platygyra sinensis
GGAAAGAAGCTGTTGGAATTCTGCCTGCTGTATTGAAATACTACACTTTAAAGCTTTTAACACCGTTTTATATGGAACGAAGCTCCCAAAAGATACTGTTTTACAATGCCATAAAACAATCGGTTTGTAATAGATAAGGTCAAAGCGATAACAGCTTCGATTCTTGTCTGACATTCTGTGACATTTATGACTCCATGTCTGCTTTAACAAGCACGTATACAGGAAAACGTCTCCTTAAAGAAACGAAAAGAAGAGATTTCTGGCGACAAATTTGCTCGAACTACGTGAAAAACAATTTTCTTTTTTGGCAGACTTATTCGAGGTCGCACTGGACGTTTTTGGCCGCGCGAAAAATGAGTACGAAAGTGGCACGTGCTCTAAGGTATAATCTTGTCGCATTCCTGGAATTGAGGAAAGGGACGACCGCGCAAGCTTTCCCTACAGGGTTTCTGAGACAATCTCCCGCGTTCCTTGTTAATTTAAGCAGAATAATCGCGATAATGGTTGATTGTTTTGCCGAGCATTGCGTTGTGAGGGACATTTGCCCTAGAGGACTCCCCTATGAAAGGTGCTCGTCGAAAATTTTGGAAAGGGCCCGTGAAAGATATTGGAATCTCGTCTATTTTGTCGGCGCAGCTCAAAACATACCAGTTCTAAGACAACTAGCCTGTTCCAGGCTCTCGGTCAGTGAGGACGATCGAAAAAGCGAGCGGGTGACAAGCGGGATCAGCGGCGAGCGGGATCCAGGAGAGACCCCACTCGTCGCCCGTCCGCTTGTTTAATCCTCCACCAGTGACAAAGAGCCTGGAACAGGCTATGAGACAACAAAATTAAACGACGTCGACTTTTTTAAAGTGACGATGACTATATTTCACAAAAATTAACATTTCAAATAGCACCAGTGGAGTAACACTCGGTTTCTGCTTGGGTAGCGAAGTAATTCTAACGACAGTCATCGTAGTGTTAGTTGCTCTAAGCGAAACAATGCACAAACGTATTCCCCTACTGAAAATGACGAGTACTCTATGATTTTTATAGGGCAGTGCCCCAGGCCAAAAAATGTTTGAAAAGTTTATAGAAAAATTGCTAATTGTGCAGAATATTCGAAAGTGAATAATTCTGTATAGTCACCCATTCTTTCTTGTTTGGAATATTCTTTTGGACAAACTGTTCTGCCACCACGAGGATTTTAAAAGCTTTTCACCGGGCAGAATTGAAGTAATCTCAACCTACTCGACGAAAGCACTAGCAGCAGACACAAAACAGTAGATACCGTGTAACGGCAATTTTCTTGCAACTGAGTTGCCCACTTTGCACGAAAATCTGCCTTGCGTATTCCAACGCCTTGAAGAGAACATGTCTTGCAATATTTTCACCTCAGAAGTCATTGCAAACGTTTAGAGATCTTTAGAATTTGACTGCACGATTTGTCGCTCAGAGCGTTGCGACACCTCTCACGCAATGTATCTTGCACTGCATTGTACCGTGTAAGGTACCGACAAGTTCCATTTTTCTAAAAATAATACCACTTCTTATACATTGCGTGTCAGATATATCGTATTTATGATCGTATAGGCGCGACGATTCTAATCAGAGCAACTGACGAAAGACTAGACTCCAGTGATAGACGTGCAGGTTTCTTTGGTTAGCGCAACATCGGAATAAAGGCCCAGGGGATTACCATGGAGCGATGAAGGTTGGTGAAAGATTTTATCTGATTTTATCAGCTTGGCTCCAGCTTCTGTTGACCCTATAAGAAAACATTCTTAAAGCAGACACGTAAATAAAAGCGGTAGGTACTTAAAACGATGATGAAGACCATCCATTAAGTGAAAAAAAATTTCGAGATTTGATATCCGATTGATCTAGATCATCAACACAGAATGACGGCTTTTATACTTCTGCGAGTATCCCTGCTACCAGCCCTTAAATATGGAAGTCTCCCTCTCCCCCCCCCCCCGCCCCAACTCCCCAACCACCGAAGCCAGTCTGAGAGACAGAATTCTCAGCTTTTAGCAGAGCTGGCTTTTAGTATGCATGCGTATCAGCGTCGTTAGTGAGTTATCTGTTTATTAGATTTCGCGCCTAATAAATCACTGGATAAACATCTGAACACTGTTAAGAGAACAGGAAACGGAATAAAGCCAATCATGCTGGCAAATGAGGAAATATTTTTGGGACAGGGTTATCACTGCAATTCCTTGAATGTTTTAAAGCGAAGGCTCTGCCTTTTTCCTTTGTTTTCGAGATTCAGCCACTCTCGAAGCCCTATATCCTTTTGTATCGTCTCCCTCCATCAAAAACACGAGAGAAACGTCGCACATAGAAGCAGTTCATCGAGTGCAATGATGCCAATTATTCATGTGTTGATTGCGTATCCTCAACTGTGCGGAAAGTATTTTAACATGGTCAGCGGGAGAGGGAAGTTTGTGCTTCCCGCTGATTTTCTCACCCAACAATAGTAATGAGCTCGAGCAGCAATGCTTCAATTTCGCAAATA
>JAHPZR010005299.1:75000-97500 GCA_019787425.1 Platygyra sinensis
TATTTTTCTCTGTAAAAGTTTAATCAAAGTAAAAGTAACCTCAAAAATAAGTTCCTCTTATTCATCATTCAAAAATTAAAGAAATCATTCCTCTTTGATTTGCTATTAAAAAAAAATCGCTTTTCTATAGATGCAATGACGACATTTTGCCACGCTAATTTAGAGCTTAATGCTTGACTGCTTTTTGTTTAGTTCAAGTGTAGAGACGCAACAACTTGGTTTTAGACGCATCGAGCATGATTTCTTCAATTTGAATGCCTTATTAAGTAATGATCCGAGCAAAAACTAGGCAGGCAATTGGCAAAATCGATTAAGAGGTGGGAAAGAATAATTTTTAAATTCAATTAAATTGGCGCATCTGATTGGCTGATATCGAAAAATCGTAGAAAAAAGCAATAAAAAAGTGACATCAACAAAATTTTTTTTTGATATGTGCCCCATCTCTCTAAAATCTATCTCCCGGTAAAATTTTAGCATTGTTCTATGCGCCAATCAAAAGTTAGCCTTTTGGCGCATCGAAATTTTGTCAGTTTAAGATATGTTAAATTTACAAATGCAACGAATTCAAATCCAAAATAAAAAGATATTCGAACGGATTCCAGTGTATCTACTTTTCAATTTGAAATTCAAATTTCAAGCTTTTTGCGTGTGGACCAATCACATACGTTGAATTTAATTTGATTCGAGTGATCAGCGCCGAAATAATAACTGCCGCTATTGCCACGGTCTATTGTTCTTTTGCCTAGTTCTTGCACGGATCATTACTTAAACAGTGTAAATTCCTGTAAAACCAGCGAGTGTGCATTTTGTCGCTTGCCCTAAACAGGGTCTTAAAATGGAGGTTGTTGTCCTACACAGGGTAGGGTTTTTAGCGTATTTTTGTCCTAAACAGGGTCAGGATTTCAAACCCTCGGCGGCACCCCTGTACCCAAAAATTAGTCAAGTACCCCCCCCGGGTGTGTGCCATAGTCAGGCTTGAATACCTGCAGGCTGGCTCCAAATTTCAACATTTTCCAGACAGTAAATACATTCGAAAACAGACTTGTTATACACCACAATCTAAGCCGGATATTCACAAGAATTTTCAGGCTTAAATCGGCAGAAAACATGAGTTAAATATTCAGCCTCGACTGGGAAAACGATATTCTTGCGAAAAAAAGTGTTAAAAGTAACTGAAAAAAAACTTCGCATGTCCGATTGTTTCGTGCTTGCCTAATCACGTTTTATTGCCACCTGATCTGTCTGTTTCCCAGTCCCCCATTCTGACTTCATCCACTGTCACACGTGAGGTCGTTAATGGTTGTCAACAATTACTCATCCTCTTGTAGAACAAAACGGACTCGTAATGTATATTTTGTGATAGTGTGCCGCCCTTGCCCTTAATTAATATGATTATCCATTCTTGTTTGAGACGTGACCTCTAAAATCTCCTCCCCTTTAAGCATCAGTACATCAATCAGTTAACTCCACGACCGTTCGTTGGAGGCGAGGCGCGTGAGGCCAAGTTGGCTATTATAATCATTTCATACGGCCAACTAACGCTAGAGGAATATTTCTTTATTAAACGCCCCCAAAATAAAGAAAATTAAAACAAAAACGTTCCAAAAGATTACTTGTAGGCTTACCACATTTGTAGAGTACGATATAATGGCTCATATAACATTACGGCTAAGCCAATGACAACTCTTCAATTGTATTATTCAATAATCCAATTTTTAATAATATACCTGAACGTTGGAAGATTAAAATCCCATAAAATATCGGCGTTTTAGCTCGCAATGGAAAACGCCCATGTCAAACCAGAAAATCGAACGTTCGATTGTCTCAGATTAACAGCCATAGTTCAGTTCTTTGCGGCGGCGGCACACGAGTTACCAGAGTTCCGCTATGTGTTATTACGGCTGCTATTCACTCTTATATTTGTCACGCGTTTCTTTACTATAGGAAATCACTAGAATGGCGGCATTTCACCACCAATCCACTCTGTAAAGTTCCGAATTTCCCAAAAAGAACTGTTACTTGTAGAGAAAGGGATGCCTATTTGTGCGATCACAACAACGTCACAAGACATAGATAACGCTGCTAACCTGCGATCAGGAGTTCTTTTTCTGGTGTTCCTTTTTTTGCCAAAAAAGAACGCCGCCTGACCGAAGGTTAAGATTACACCAGCGGTTGAAATGAAAACTGATCTACACGTGTCAACAGTTCACAGTTTACTCTCTGAAAACGTGACCGACCTTTTTGCCCCTTCCTTTTGACTTTTGTATTCAAGGACGGGCAATGACTCCGTGAGGCCATGAAGGTCTAAGAAAGGCACATGAAAGTGACGGGTAGAGTTTATATCAAGGAGCACTTTGTTATATTCACATGACATCGCGGTCGGGCCACATTACTGTTCCCAAACAATAGATTAGTGTTCTCTTCTTTGTAAAATGAGCTCTCTACCTATGCTAACAGCAAACTGAAACAAGACTTTTGAAGAAAGCAGGTACACATTCATGCCACTTAGTCGTTCACGCAGAAGTTAAGTATTCAAAGAACTTCACAGACTGCAGAATGTAATCACAGGGGGGCAGTGCGTCTGTTTATGTTCGAAAAATTATATAAAAAATGTATGGGAACATTGAAGAGTATTAATATCGTAAACTTACATCGAATAATGACTATGTTTAAGCTCACAATAAACGCTAACCGACTTTGTTGTGTGTTCTCGTTTCTGCGGCTCAAAATGGCTAATTTGAGCGATTTGGTGGGTTTTGCATCGACAGTTACACACGCAAAACCCGGCGCAAAACCCACCAAATCGCTCAAAATTAGCCATTTTGAGCAGCAGAAACGACAATACATAACAAGTGAGGTCGGTTAACGTTTGTTATGAGCTATAACATAGCATAGTCATTACTCGATGTAAGTTAACGATCTTAAGACTCTTCAATATTCCCATACATTTCTTAAATTCAATTAGCCTATAATGGTATACACTCTTTTTTTCTCTAAGAATATATTTTATAAGAATATCGAGGCTGAAATTTGTGAAATTTTAAGAATATTTTCAGAACAAAAATCCGAGGCTGAGATTTTGAAAAGGATAGTTATAATTTTGTGTTGAAACATCTGTAAATACAGTACAATTTTATGATTACAGTTTTAAGTGATTACACTCAATTGTCCTTGACATAGTTGAAACAAAATCGGGTACTTTCGTTTCCATCACGCTATTTCTGAGCGAAATGCTTTTTTCAAAGGCAAAACGGCCAAGTGTCGTTTGAAGTGACATTTTGGCCTCTCTGACTGCAACGAAAAGCGATGGAGCACGTGCACAATGTAACGCAATATAGATCCAGATACCAAACACTTGTTGATACCCCCAATAAATTCTAAAACGGAAATGTCATGAGCTATAATTCAAGAATATTACAAGAATATTTTCAGCCTAAAATCGGCAGAAAAATAAGAATATTCAGCCTGGGGCGGAAAAACAACATTCTTACATAAAAAAGAGTGTAATATGATTGTAACCTAGCCATGTTATCAAGTAGATATTGTAAGCAAGGGGATCCCTTGAGATAAGTTTGAGAAAACTTCCTGGGATCTCCTGCCAGTTAATGACGAGATCTGTATCAAACAATGGGGCAAACAATAATTTACAATTACAATACAGACACACTGCTTATATGGGCTTCCTGTGAACAAACGAACCTGTTTAACAGTGACCAGGCCTGAGCAGTGACTGACTGCAATTGCTTGTTCTAGTGAGGTTTCTGCCCTTCATAAGTGACCTAAAGGTCTTGACTTTTAATGCCGCAACATTTTAGTCATTCAATTTCAGATAACAACGGTGTGGAAAAATATATGGTGGAAAGAAAATTGAATAAAGCGACTTGCATTCTGATCACGCCCTGAAAAGAAGAAGATCATGCAAACAAACCAGTGGGAGTTCATGAACAGTTGGGAAAACGTTTGCAGATTTACTGTGGCCTCCGATATTCTCGTGATTTTCATGTGTATTGATTAAATGCTGATCTTTAATAGAGCTGACTTTTAACGTGGAGGATGTCAGTGGTGGTGATTGATAGAAAAGGGGATGAAATAAAGATGGGTTCAGTCCCGAGGGAAAATTCCCGAGGGAAACACATGTGAAAAGGGTGGAGGTGGTTGTTCTCTCTCCCGGAATGATGAAAACTATTTTCTTTCACAAAACACCCCTTAAGGAAGCGCGTGTCAAAAGCCGTTCTAAACACTAGATTATCGTTATCATCTTGTAGGAATCGAGAAGAGAAATTCAGTAGAATTTTAACACAATTTCCCTCAAACGGCGATTCGCACGCGGATTGAACTGATGTTTGCAACTTAGGCTCTGTTTACAAGGAAGCAAGAGGGTTAAAAGATAGCCCGGGTTTACAAGAAAAATTTACAGTTAGGGTAACCCTACTGCCCGAGACGGCAACTTTGCGCTTGTTACGCTTCGTTAACTTTGTACGTAAAGCACGAACAGATAACAAAACTGGAACTAATTTATTTCCAAAGCAAAAATATGACAAATTATGAAAAAAACCTGACGTTTTCTGGGTCATAATTCGCTGATTTTGTTGGTATTGTGATCATATTTTGCTTTTTGGAGCCAAAATAGAGATGTCCAGGGTAGGCGAGTTGTCCCTAGCAGAGCATTTACAAGGCGCTTGGGTTACCCTAGCGCTTGGGTAACCCTAGCTGCCTTGTAAATGCGTTGTTGAAAATGAGAAGAAATGTGCGAGTGCCAGGGTAACCTTACCTGCTTGTAAACAGAGCCTTACAGCTGTTTTCACGTTCTCATCCATTGATTGAACAAATCCAGTTACAGAAACACTCGTTTTTCCAGCGAAAACATTCACACTTTATTATGAGTCATTATACAGACACACTCAGCTCGTGATCCAACAGCATTCTCGCCCTCAACAACTTCGTGTTTCTCTTAAAACAGTTAGATTATGAGCTCGAGATTTCATTCTATCGCTTGATAGTTGATGAGGGCGCAACCCGAGTCAACTATCTCAAAATTCTACTAGTCGTTCAAAACTTTATCGAGAGCGAATAATCTAATTGTTTTGGTACAAATCTACAAGTTCAAGACTTTATCGAAATCCTCCTCACAGACACTTCGAAAATACAAAGAAAAGAGTGCCATGTTGTTATCAACATTTGGCCACTTGCTCTCTACAGCAGAATGTATAGTAGTAGTAGCCAATGAGAGAAGGGCATTTGTGAAACTCGGAGAATGGTTTTTGTGTTTTGAATGTTTTTCTGTGTTCAGGACAAAATCATGATATTTCCACCCATCAAGGTATCTGTAAACGTGTGTTTAAGGTTCGCACGTGTAGAAACGAAAGATCGCCCGTCATGTGTTTTTGGTTTGATCGATCACCCATAATTAAAATAGCGCTCGATGACAATAACGACTTTAAGTTGTCTGGTAATTACTCTTTTTTTTTTTGCGTCTATCTTTAACGCCAGGGTCAAATAAAACGTTAATGGAGTTTGTTCTAAATTTTACCGCAAGCACCCCTGCTTCATCAGGCCCTACCTCACCCCGGGCGAACTCAAGGAGGTCGTTTTATTCTCGGAAAGGCGGGGGGGGGAGGGGGGGGGGGGAAGGTGAAGAGAACGAAAGGAAAATCCCTCCCTCTCTAATCCTGCTGGGCATTTACTCCAAACTTAGCACTGAGTATTCCCAAGGAATAGCGACGCCCTAGTCTAACTCCCTCTCCTGGAGGCAAGGGTACGAGGTTTCTAGCTCAAAACAAGGGGAAGCGTAGAGAAAGAATTAAAAAAGCCCTTTAAAGTTTCCTCTCTAGCTTCTTTTTTAAACTCATCACAAGTATCCGAAGATATATCACCACTTAGTTGTTTTCCGCTGTCGTTCTTCGACAAGTACTTCCGTTGCTTTACAAAAATACGCACACGACGACATTCGAGTTACCACCTTGTTTTTAATGCGATATTTTGCCCCAAGGGCTAAATAAATCGTGACAAATAGTACCACCGTGATATGAATGCTATAAATAAAACTCAGTTCCTATAAAACCCTTAAACAGAGGTACTTTGTTTAAAATAAGCTTAACTGAATATATTTCTCCTAACTGAAGTAAATTGGAAAGCTACGACTAATAAGTTAAAAAGCAAAACTACATTGCCAGTTGTTATGGTATTAAATGTTTGTTGTGTTGTTCACTTCGTTAAAATAATCTTAGATGAATCGTCAAACTTCTTTCGGCTCAGCACACCCAAATTCCGGGGGGACATTTTTTTGCCGATCTCTCCGCCCGTCTTGCGTGCTTCAGCATTCTGTTCAGCATTAGTTTTCTGCGACAAGTCAAACTTCCCAAGGGACATTTGTCCGGATTGTCCTCTGATTGGTCATCGTCGTAGTGTTTAACACTGTTCACGGTCCTCGCTGCCTCAAGCTGTGTCGCGGCATCGTAGCTTGGGCTATCTTCCACCGCCATCTTGGCGGTTGCTCCGTCGCAACCCCATAAACCAGGGATGCAGGCTACAGCGGCACTGGCGACCTTGGCCGGCTCGGGGACGGTTTTCTGGGGTTCACTGAGCGTCTTGATATTGCGCTTGAGCGCCGGCGGAGGGCATCCCCATACCCCTGGGATACACGGGCTGTCTGCTAGCGCTTCAGCATCTAAGGAACGCTTCAGTCTTTCCAACGGACTGCTGCTGCCCAGGGAAATGCCAAGCATGACCAAAACAATGATTCTAATCTGGTGAAGCACGTTCATCTGTGTGCCAAGAAATTAAACCACAAAATATGAGGAAAAACGAATTTTGTTTACATTCTTCAGAGCTAAATAGAAGAGCCTGTGCCATCCTTTATTTTGACAAGTCACAGCTCTTATTTACAAACTACGACATTATTAGCAAAACACCATTTCAGTTAAAACGACATTTTGTGTAATCGAAAAAAAATAGCCCCCCCTCAGTGTTTTTTCGTTGTTTAAATTTACTTTGCCGTGAGGGCAAAGTCCGTTGAGTCACGAATTCGCCGTACATACGTTTCAAAGAAAATTTCTCACCTTTAGATTGTTAACTTAAGGTATAAAATTTACTCATTGCCGTGAAGTTTATTTCAACCCAGTCAAGAGAAGTGATGGTCTCTTGGCCAGCCGCATACAGGAGCGGTCACCGGCTACGAATGTGAGCATGACGTCATCTACTCTCTTTGGTAATAAGTCTGACGCCATTGGCATTATCTGTCAATGACAGCACCTAACCAGAGTCCTGACTCCACTGTATGTCAAGATGTTAAAAGGAACGCTTTGCCAAAGAGCACGTTGACATCAAGTGAAACCAGAGTGTCGCACGTGTTTTGATTCCACAAGATTATTTCTAGAACCTTTTTATACATGAAAACAACAACACCTTTTAATCCCACCGTAGTTTTTGTCCGCAGCGTCAGCAATATTGAATTAAAACTTAATTATCAGGATTTATTTGCCTCCAAACGCTTTAACTTGGTTTTACTCCAACACAATATATTCCCGACTGTTCCTATTTGATTCTGTCCTGCCGAGATCACGAGCATGTTAAAAATAATTCAGTTGTCGATTGTTTTCCAGAAAGTATTCTTCTCAATGGAGAGAGCGACGATATATGCAACAGTTATAACTGCTTGTTCCACAGACCGATAGTCAAGCTATTCTACAAGTTGTTGTATATTTTTTTCCCTCTGATATCTTGGTACATCCATAATTTCCCGGAACCAATTTTGAAATTTTAATTCAAAATTACTTGATAGCGCTCACACAAAAGAATAATTCGACTAAGAGGAGGTTTCCACGGAGATCTTTTTGGACTGGCCACTTTAAAACAAAGGTAAAAGGCTTATTAACTCAGCCGTGTTTTATCATTACGTGTCGAAAATACAAACTGCAACAGGGTTAATATTCCGGCCTTCTGGGCGAATTAAAAGACATAGACCTCGTTTGATTCACTTGCGTTTTAAAGTGCTGGGTTTGCAACAGTATAGACATAGTTCAAGTACACAATTGGCGACCACTTCAAATTATGAACAAATTCCACGCACGAGACAGCCTAAATAATTTTTAACCCTCGCTTGATTTTTATGCAAAAATACTTCAATTGTCAAGCCCGATTTAAAATTTGCCTAATACAGCGTCACGATAAGAAAAAGTTGCAAGTCCTATTTCTGAACTCAATTACTGACACTCCGCTAAAGACATGACCAAGATTTTTTTCTTTCTTTCTTTTCACCAAATTGATTCAAGAATTGAATGCTCAATTGACCTTCAAGTGAAAACAATCGTGGTTGTTAAAGCCTTACCTTGATATTTTCCGTGTACTTCTGTCTCCTGTAGAATATCTGCCCTTCTTCCAGTCCAATGTTCGAGCTTCTCTATGCGTTAAGTTATTGCTGGTTAATAACCTTCTCGTGTCGGACCTCCCCTAAATAAGTCATGGGACGTAGCTTGGGAAACCTAAGTTGCGCATGATTTCCGGAAAGATAAGCTTTTAAAAGTGTTACGTTCTTGTGTTTTAGCATCCTGCTTTGGAGAAAGTTTCTGCCCTACGTAAACAGTTTTAAGTGTATTTGCCTATCGTTAAAACTTTGTTTTCTTAAAGAATCAAATTGCCGGAACCTATCAGGCATGGCGCTCTGCGCGATCCTCTTAAACCGGCAAAAGAAATTTTGTTTCAAGTGATAAGATTTTAAAGTGAGAACTTTACAAATGATAGCCGGTAAATAATCAAAAATATAGTCCTATGATTCTTCAGCTCTTCGGGAAAAGAAGAGAACTTTCTGGAACATGAATAAAGCTAAAAATAAATATTACAAATTCCTTTATTTGACGAGTGAAGAATAAGCAAGCGTATCATTTAGAGTCTTAAAGATAAGAGGCTTCACACGGATAAAAATAAGCTTGCTTGACCATGCACGAAATAACCAAAAATAATCGTGGACAAGCATGTCAGGAAAGCCGGTTTACCGCCCTTCATGTCATGCAATAACACTGATGAAAGACTTCTTTGATAGTAGTCTCAAAACGTGTCCCTAATTAGTAAAGCAAGCGAACGAAACTATAATTAAAATTGACTTCCAATAATTTAGTCACATGGTAATGTTTGTTTGACCTTCAGTGATGAAAACAGAAAAGACAAAAAAGATAATTACACAAGGTTCACCTGCTTGACTTCCTTGTCACTATCTGGCATAAAAATCATTGAGGTAAAATGCTTTTATAGCATGTTCCAGGTTACTCGATGCTCGAGCGGCCAGAGCTGCTTTTGCGATACATTCTTTTTCTACAGAATTACAACATCAGTGTAAAAACGCAACTTCCTTCCTTGCATGACTAATAGAGTTCTCTCCATTCACAATCTTCACACTTTGACCTCGCTTCATCACTGTTTGAGCTTGTTTGAACAAGTCATTAAACTTTTCAGCAACTATCACTGAGCTTGGTCTAAACAAGAGATAGGAACTGCTCCCTTCGATACAATCTGTTTGCACAAGAAATCTCTAAACGTAAACTACTTTGAAGATACGGTACGAAGGCAACTGGTAATTTAAACTTGAGCTTCTTTGTTCCTGCAATCATGAATGTTCAAATGTTGACGCAAACTTACAGCGCGAAGACGGAAATGGCGTAACTGTAGTTTTTTTTCTTCGCGGGATATGAAAAACGCGAAGCCTCGATTATTCAAATTTGCCAGTACTGTAGTCCAGTATTAGTAGGAATGGTGTTTCCATACTTGACTCTCTTTTGGTCGGCTGCTGTTTATTTGTTGATTTAATTTTTAGAAGCCTTTCTGTCTCTCCAACCTTCTGTTATCACTGGTTATTTCTTCAAAAAGAAAAAAAAACCTGATTGCCCCGTAAAGAGGCAGCAGTAATCAGCAATATGGCTTCCTCGCCCGCTGCTCAAGTTCTGCAGTTTTAATGAACGTTCCACTTTGTGGCAACACTTCAAATCTAATGAAATTGTCTGGATAAATTTCATTCAATTCAGATACAATATGTGAATGCGGAACTAAATAAGTGAAAAGGTTTTCTCCCCGGCTATAAAATCTACATTTGTTCAAACGGCTGTGTGACTTGGTGTCATGCCACTTGTGTCGCCGTGTGTTTCGATAAAAACTGCTCAAAGTTTGCGGTTTAGCTAACACGACAATTTTCATTTCGCTTCAACTGGCAACTGTGGAAAAGCTTGAAAATGTATTCTGAATATTTTCGACTTCTTGATTCTACGAACTAAAATATAAAGATAAAAATCGTTTTTGTCCGGCAGATGGTTCGATAAGCATTCGTTTAGGGTCTTAATATCTACATAAATATTTGTGACAGTTCTGAAAAATTGTCTACCTCATGTGGTAGAATTACAGTTTCAGAGAAAATTAGTTTTGAAAATTATACACCGCCCACAAGTTCCTGAAGGACATTTTAACTGTTAGAAAAAAAAAACTGGAAAATACGCAACGATAAGATCGGTGCCGTAAAATTTAGGGTACATGATACTTTCTGCTGCAAACCTTAATGGAAAATAATAGAGTTTAGTGATTATGTTTACACCTTATTCCTTTTGTCTATGAAATTGTGTCTGTAAAGATACGGTTAGAGTTAATTAGGTTTTTAAAGAATACAGCTGAGAGATCGCCCAAGTTCGTGATTGAACGAAGAAAAAAGAAGAAAAAAGCCTAAAAGTTTGTGATCACCGTTTCTTTCAAGTTCCAGGAACATATTTCGTATAGTTTCACTTAATTAAAACGGTCTTTAGAATTGTAATCTTTCTTGACTTTCGAATACCACTTCTCCAGTATCTCTTCCATTGCTAGATCGAGCTGTAGGTTTATCCAGGACTATGATGAACAAATTACTTTTGATCGTCACCAGATTTTGTGTATTTCAGTAGTGACATAGAGGTTCGGTCAGACAAGACCGTATCTTTGTCACTGAGTTGAGTCATATGAGAAGTTTCAGCGACTGAAAGTCCTATCAAGAGACCTTGGTCGACCTCGAGAACTCTTAAACTCTTTGCGAACTTCCGTTCTGCAGTAACTTGTTTCGTGATTTAAAACACGATCATCTCCGAGGAACTGCGTTTCAGTACTGATACTTTCTGGCAGGAAATAACGAAAGCTCCTCCGATCAGCTCATGATTTAGACTACCTCTAATTGTACCAAGGGAGGGGAGGTAAGGTATGTATACAATTCGTCATGGTTTCCTTATCTCAATAGGAATTTAAAAAGTGCTGAATTTATTTCATTTTGTTGCACACCTTACAACACTCACACCACAATAAACCGCCGATCGTGAATGGTTGCAGACTTCACGGAATGGACAATAATAACGAAAACTGAGATGTACTTTACTGTTTTTTTTTACATAAAATTTCAAGGTACAAAGTCACAATGCCTCCTCCAGTATGTAAAGTACCTACTGACACTCTTGTTTTTCTGTTAGTTTTACTCAAATCGGTTTACGTTAAGTTGTCTAAAGTACCTTTAAGTTCATTAAATTCGCATTATGTCGCCCATTATCACTTAAAATCGGTTTGAACTTTCCAAATAGTCTCAGTCTATCAAAGCCTCCTAAAATGACGACGATTTTTGGACCTCGTAATAAAGATGCAGCATCAGACGAACACGTGATGCTTCACGCTGACAACAAGCAAAAACCAAACAAACAAAGTCTGGGTCCCAGATCAAAATCCTTTTTTTAAGTGTAATTCCCGTATGCGAGTGGTGATATCTTCTTTACTCTCCATTGGCACTTTAAGATTCACACTGCTCGTACAAGTAACCTTATTTTCTGTGTAAAGTTAAATCTGTATGTTATTGAAAGGAAAGGTGACACGTTAATGTTTCTTTCTTTGCACTATGCTGAAAGGTACACTGGATTAACAACGAAATAACAAGTTGCTTTACATTTTTACCCTTCCCCTCCCCCTCCCCCGCCGAAAAAATCTGCCGACAGTAGGCTCGTACTGATGGGAAAATTATACACGTGCGTTATCATGGAAACGAAAATAGCTCCAAAGGTCAGCCACGTGGGTTTCCACGTGGATACTTGAGCAAAAAGATGTCAACAAACTTAAATGTTTAAACTCCATCTTCCTGCGAATGTTGTTTTTGAAGTGGAAGAATGAGCGGTTTGAACCAGATATGCAGTGGAGCAAACACTCTTCATCAGTTTGTTACTGTGGTTTTCCGGCCATTGAAGCTCTCCAACCAAACTGAACTTTTTCTACCGATTGCGTAACACATAAAGAGCTTTTATCATATTATTTATCATATGTATATATGACCTTCCCATGCCTTGTTAATCGTCATCCATCATGGCTATATATAATTTTTCATGTTTTTTTGTGTTTATTGACTTAAGAAATTTGATAGTTGAAAACAGCAAAAATCTTTTTGGAATTAGATAGGCTGAGATGCAGACAGCTTTGCGTGAGAGCCAGTTCAGCTCAAAGCATGATTCAGTAAAAATACTCCATACAATGAAAATACAATCTTAAATAATTATTTCCCAATATTTCTTCAGTACCAAGGCTCGGGGTAACCATCAACAGGTCATCTCACGTTTGTTACTTTTGTTTAGTTTTGATTCAATTAAGGTGATTTCTCAGCAATAAAACGATTTTTTTTTACAAAATTAAACTGTTGTTGAATTTTTCCTACCCAGCACTGTTTCGAAAAATACAATAAAAGGATAGGTCACCATGTTCGTTAAAGAGATATCTTCCTTACGTCTAAACACGTGCATTATTACATCGGTTCACGTTACATTTTGCGGTCACTCGAAAAAACGTGATAGTTACGTAGGACGAAGTCTCGTGCATGTGCAACACTGCAATAAAAGATTTGTGAAATCTGCCAAAAAAAACTACACAAAACGTTCCCATTGTCGCAGTTTTAAGGTCGCATTTTGGCATCCTTGAGTAATGATTTTGTGCACGCTTTTAAATATATCTTTTTTGCTTCCGAACAATTCCTTTTTTTATTATTGTCTTCATATTAAGAAGAATAGCTTGTACACCAAACTTATGTAATAAAAGAAAACTACGTTACCATGTGAAGGCTGGTATACATCAAAGAAGCAAACAAGATTTATGTTGGAAGGTCCTTGACCTTGCACATCTTTTGTTGTATGCTCATTGACTGTCATAAATTACATAATGTCTTTAACTGCAATGGTTCTAGAGCGCTTACCATTTGAATGGAATTTTCGGTAATTCCGGGAAGATTTCACATGGGATGGTTCATCCCGGTGGAATGTTTTCGGAAAAAAGGTGATACCTTTTTTGCTGGTTTTACTGACGAAATGTAATTGCTGCAGCAGCCAAACAGATGAAATCGTCATCGTCGTCTTCTCCAAAAAATAATTTTCCAAAGTCGTCCGATAAAACGCCTGGCACGACAGGAAGTTCGTTCAGCGCAGCTGGCTGCTGTGTTTCTTCTTGATATCGCGGGGTTGATATGTACCCAGACCCCGCCCACTAACATCCGAAACCTCAGATCAAATGATACGGTTCAATCTGTTTGTTTTCTTCGTGCAAAAACGTGCAGTTCCATTTGTCCAGTAAAACCAACTGAAAATTCCATTCAAATGGTAAGCGCTCTTGGTTAGTTGTAGGAGCAGACATAGCCACTTTTGTGTCAGTTGGTTTTGTGCTGGGCAACCCCAAAATAGCAAACAAAAACATACAACAACAACGAACATTGCCAGGTTTCCTAACCATTTCCCTCGAATTAAACTATAGAGAAACATGCATTTACTTCGCTTTCGACCTCACCTTGAAGTCCTTGGAGGAAATCACTTGATCTTGGGTATGTGAACGCGCTCGCATTTGATCTGGAATTTTTTCGCTCAAGGGATGCGCATAGTCTATAAAATTTCCAGGGAGCGATAGAGGTTTACACCAAAGCGTTATCACTGTAGACTACGGTGGAGATGGACGTGTCACAAAATCCTCGATACAAGGGAAGGGAAGGCGGATAATCACGCCATTTATGTAAATTGCATGGACATTTCTACCCTAGACCGTCGTTTCATTTAAGTGTTGGTCTTACCTTCAAGTGTACACTATTGTAAAACATACTCCGTCTAATTAAGTTACTATCATACAGACATTCTTGGAGTCGAGTGAAAACGAGTCTCAAAAGTAACCTGGCCTTCCTTGATCGCTTTCCAGATTGACCTCCAGAGACCTGGCAGGTAAGCGTCGTTAGAGGCCTGGGAAAGATTTAACTTGGTCCACCACCATCTAAGTCGGTCACGTCAGTGTCACGTAACTGTCTTTAGCAGCGGCGTGAACAATCGCCAAGGTCTTCACTGTCATCTAAATGCTCCAAAGAGTCCTGTCCACTGGTCCTGTACCAACTCAAGCAGCTGGAAAATTAAAGCCTGAAAAAATTTCAGGGAGCTGGTTACGTTGTGAGTAACTAAACCCTTTGATGGTGAAAATGCAAGTGAACATATCATACCTTCACCATCTACGGGTATATTACGATAGTGGCCAGCTCCCAGATGGCTTGATAGCTCAGTTGGTAGAGTACTGCACCAGTATCACCGAGGTCATAGCTAGGTTCGAATCCCATTCAGGCCTGAATTTTTTCAGGCAGAACATTTCATAACTGCTTAAGTTGAAGAGTGTATAAGTGCGATTATCAATCATGTCTTCATATCTTTCTACGCATTTCAAATATTATGTGATCTGTAATTTCATACATCCCATTATATTTTCCGAATCTGTTGCCTCAGATTGAGACTAGCACCGTACAGATAAGTTTTTTTATTCAGCGGTCTTGATAAAGTGAAAACTGGGCTATTTCCCTGTAGACTACTTCGGCCTCTCGGTATACGATTCTACCCACTGGCACAGTTCAAAATGTTTCCACCTTTCTTGGCCACTCCAAAGCACAGGCTCCCCAAGCTCAAAATACGTAGTGTATTCGACAGAGACTGATTGTAGGGGAAAATCACCGATCGTAAAAAACTGTGTAAATAACTATCTCATTTGAAATAAAGTTTTCCTACCCCAAATTGGTTGCAAACGTGTCTCTTGTGCCGATTTTAAAGCCATTTTCACGCCGTTTTGTGAAGTTACTTGAAACCGTTAGGCCCGGTTCATATACCTCCTGCTTTTCATGTACCGAACCTAATACCTATTTGGGTCGACCGGAATAATTAATTTCGGCAGTATGATTCATACGTCGAACTTCTCATGTGCCGAACTCAATATCCACCAAGAGGAAACCAGTGAATTTTCCAGTTGTGCCCTTAACAGAACAAAATAAACCCTCTTCAATGGGTCAGCAGATATCTGTGATATTTAGCATCAGCTAGCTAGCTGATGCTATTTAATAAAGAATAAACTAGTATACCTAAATGGTAATAATGCTGCCGAAGGGGAGAACAACTTTAAGTATGCTAACAGTTTCCCTGTGAACTGAACTGCGAAGAATTCATTTGCACAAGATATTTGAATCGTTATGATAGGAAATCAATTGAAATTGTTTTTGGGTTGGGTGCTTTGTGGGAGTGAATAGGTATTGCGTGCAAGTGCCCTTTTCTTCACCATAATTTGAACTTAATACATGTTTTGCAAGCAGAAATTTGACCCTGAAATAAAGGAAAGGCAAATTTTCACATAAGTCAAGTTAATTGTTGCGGAGTGAGCGTAGCGAGCGAGCAGCAACATAATCAGGATTTAAAATTAAAAGAATATGTAAAAGACAGTACGAATTCATGACTTTTTACCAGAATGAATTGCATTTAACCAGAGTGCATTGTGCCACGAACAACACGAGGATGTCGCGTGGATTCCGATGAGAATTTTTGCTCTAATTTGCTTGTAAAACGATGTGCAGGAGATGTTATTGACTTTCACAACTATGTCATTTCTAAGTAGTCTCGCCTCCGTGGTCGAAGTCTTAAATCAGATGAAGAGAAATCATCGTTACTAAAACTTGTAGAATAATTAAAACAAACGGAAAGTGTAGAACACACTTTTTTGATATATGCCTCGATCTGCTCCTTTTCATCCCGGAAGGGGGGGGGGGGGGGGAGAAGTACTCCCTTATATGGGCTATATAGGTATGTGCGGCCCAAAAGGGTATGGTTTTTCAGCCGTTTTAGACATAAATAGGGTATCAATTTTGGCTGATTTTGGCTGATTTTGGCTGATTTTGGCCATTTTGGTCATAAGGAGGGTATGGTTTTTGTACTCTAGCCCCAATATGAGTATGCTTTTAAGAAAGCAAAAGAAAATTAACAAAAACCCTTCAGAAATTATGTTTACGGTAATTTAACTTTGATCTGAGCTAGAGATCCAATTATAACACAAGTCTGAAACAGGATTTTAATGTAAGGTTCAGGTCATAAATAGGGTTTCAAAATTTTGGTCAGGTCATAAATAGGGTAGGGAATAACGCAGATTTTGGTCATAAATAGGGTAAGGGATTCGGGAAGCGGGCCGTACACCCCGACCAAATTTTTCTGGGAGTACCCCCCCCCCCCCCCCCCCGGGCTTTTCATCCAAACATGAATTTAAACAGTTTAACATTTTCACATATCCGGCGATGCCGGACGCGTCTTCGACAATGTCAACACTCCAAAGACATTTAATGCGTACCGGTACAGAATTTATAAGTTAGATTTCTGCTGCTACAATTTTCACATCTTTCAATTTCCACATCTTTCGATTTCCATCCTTTTGATCTTCTGGTAAAGGAGAGGTAGATGTGAATTGTACGTGTATGTGCTTTATTGTCTCGATCCCTTGTCACGGTATCCGGTCATCTCGCCACCAGGGGGTTTCGCCCCCGGGGGTACTCCCCATAATGGTCTATACGGGGAGGCTCCGCCCGAAAGGAGTACCTTTTTTCAGGCTTCAGGTATATGAAAGGGTAGGGATTTCACAAGTTTAGTTATATAAAAGGGTAGGGAATTCGGTCATTTAGATATTTACAAGGGCCTTTAATTATAATATTTCGAATAGAGGCCGCTTATGGCTGTATCAATTTATTTATTAAGCACTACATGAAAATGAGAACAAGACTTTCTAAAGTAGGTATGTGAAAGGGGTACCTTTTCTCAATCAAAGGTATATAAAAGGGGTACTTTTTCCGCCAAAATGGTATATGAAAGGGTAAGGGGTTAGACCTCGGGGCGGAGCCTCCACGTATTAAACTGGTTAAGTACCCCCTCCCCCTCGGGGTTTCGCCACCAAGAAACCATCTCGCCACCAACAAACTCGCCGCCAAGTAAAGTAGTCGAGGTGAATTAGCTGTTCGAACGAGAGTAAAGAAGTCGAGATGGAAAAGCTGTTCAGACGAAGTTCGTTCCCTTGTCTGTATGCAAATTACATGTTGTAGGTGACGTGATTTGATAAATGTTCCGTTGTCTTGGGCGAGCAACATTAATGCGCGTATGTTCTTTTTTGTAGCATGGTTTTCAAAACAACACAAGTAGCCGGACCGGTAACTGTTGTCACACCTCGCCATCGATTCGTCATGATGCATGAAGTTGATGCATACAATTTACACACCACAATTTGACACTACTTTAACTAAGAAACAAGCAAGTACATGGTTCACTGCGCATCATAAATCATCCATTGGCGCATAACCACAATTCCTTGCGCCATATCACTGTGCATCCTAAGACATTTCCGTTCGCGCATAACCACAATTCCTTGCGCATACCACTACATACATACTTTATTTAAGGTATCATAAACAAATAAATACAAGTAATACCCTAAAAAAGGAAGTTTAAGAGGTTGACCCTATGTAAATAAACTTCCAAAATAAAAATCGAAAATATATGTTTCTAAGTAGACTCTAAGATGGATAAAAAAAAAACCTAAGAAATACACATGTATGATTTAAGAGCTTTTTAAAACGTCTCAAATTTCCTACCTCAACAACATTGGCAGGCAGGTCATTCCATTCACGGATAATTTTAACAAAGAATGAATATTTATAACAATTACAGTTCGCCGATTTAACTTGTAGTTTGTAGTTATGATTGGACCTGGTCCGTTTTGAAGCGAACTCAAAAAAGTCACGAAAACAAAGACTATTCCATCCAAATACAAGTTTATAGCATTCAATCAAAGAAAAATATAGTCTTTTATCAGTCAACTGCGACCAACGCAACAGTTTACAGCGATCTTCATATGACATCTCTCCCCTTCGCTGACCTAAGGCCAATCGAGAAGCTCTTCTCTGAACTTTCTCTAAGAGAACAATATTCTTAACCAAGTAAGGGCACCATGCAGGGGAAGCGTACTCGAGGATTGGTGTCACAAGAGCCTTGTACAATGTGGAAAAGATTTCTTTGTTTACAGAACCGATTGTTCGCTTGATTAGACCAAGAACTTTATTGGCCTTATTGACCACCTCAACAACGTGTAAAGTCCACGAGAGGTCATGGGAGATTGTGATGCCGAGGTCTTTTACAGTACCCACTGAGTTTAAACGTTCTCCACGCGGTACGAGGGAGTAATTTGGAACAGATTTATCACGATTATGTGTCACTCGCATAATTTCACATTTGTTCGCATTGAAGTTTAACTGCTAGGCCTCAGACCAACTCTTAAGGTGGAATAAGTTGGACTGAAGAATGACTGTGTCTCTAGCTATGTCGGAGATCTCTCTATAAACCTTGGTATCATCCGCATACAGTTTAACCGTTGATAAAATTCCTGATGAAATATCATTTACGTATAAGATGAGCATAACAGGTCCAAGGATTGTTCCTTGGGGTACACCTGATAAAACTGGAGACCAGGACGAGCAAGTACCACGTACAACGACGCGTTGCATCCGGCCAGTTAAAAAATTTCGAAACCACTGGAGAGCGCTGCCGTCGATACCGTGACGCTCGAGCTTGAAAAGAAGACGCTCATGCGGTACGCTGTCGAACGCCTTGGAAAAATCCAAAAAGGCAATGTCGGTTGGCTTTCTGTTGTTACGTGATTTCGCCCAATCGTCGTAACAAGAAAGAATCTCCGAAAGCGTTGATCGACCCTCCATGTAAGCGAACTGGTTCGGGTTAAAAATATTTATGTTTTGCCAAAAATCCATCACTCGAAACTTAACGATTTTCTCCGCAATCTTGCACAATACTGATGTTAAGGAGATCTGGCGATAATTATTCCTGTCAGTCTTATTGCCTTTTTTGAACAAAGGTGTGATGTTGCGCATCCTAAATCTCCCATTTGCCGTAACCACAATTCCTTGCGTTTGGTAAGAAAAAGTGATTGCAAGCCCCTATAATGTAATCTTCTACTGATTAGAGAGTTGCCTCGCTCGTTCGCTTCAGGCTCACTCGCTGCGGCAGCAATAAAACACTAACAACTGTTTTTTGTAACTATGTTTTGAAGAAACGTACTTCAATGCTTCGGTGAAAATCCTTCAGTTTCGATCAGTTCTGTAACTTCTGGCCTTGTTTTTAAATGTTTCGGTTTGTTTTGGGCGTATATTCATCAATAACATGATATTGAATTTATGGAGACCTCGGAAAAAGTCTGAGTCCCAGATGGGATTTAAACCCACGACCCTCCGTGATCTAGTCGGATGCTCTAACCACTGAGCTACTGGAGACTCTATGGTGAGCAAGGGTCAATTTTTTTTTTCCGAGGTCTCCATAAATTCAATATCATGTTGTTGTTATTTCATCTTTAATATATTCATCAATAAGACAGGAAAAGCATGTGAAATGTTTCCAGTAACTGGCTAGATTTTTTTGTGGTGGCGCCATTTTATGCACGACTGCCTTTTTGATAGCTCACTAGCCAATCACAAACTCTCTTATATCAGGAAATACATTAGCATAACGTATGCATTAGATTCGGTACATGAGAAGATCGACGTATGAACCGAAGCCGATCTTTTGCTGTTCTATCCGACAAGCCCAGTCGGATAGAACGGTACAGTCGATCCGAAAACAAATCTGCCGATCCTAATTGATTCATACGTCGAACTTTTCATGTACTTAATAGCAACAATAGGTTCGGTACATGAAAAGTTCGACGTATGAACCGGGCCTTACTCTTCCTCAGTTCTAAAAGAATGGAAAAGCAGACCAATCCTCCATCGCTGGCCAGACGTCATTCCACAAAAAGAGCTTTGAAAAAACAATCGCTCCTTAAGCCTGCAAAATAGAAGCAACAGCAAGATAATTTAAGACTGATTTTTTTTCATAAAAATTTTAAAAGATATGGTCCTTCTCTGTGGAGGGATTAGGAAACAGGCAAGAAATTTGAAGGGGCAACAACTTGACACATACCCTGCATTTCTGTTTCATTGTACAATTGGCAATATCCTGGCAAGACGTTAGCCCAATTATGCCAAAGTTCTTATGCTTGAGATACAAAGAACAGAAGAAAGCAATGGCTATAGTAAAATGCATATATGTCTCAAGGTTTGTATGGAAAGCTACTAGCAAGGTTTGGAAAGTACAACAAAACCTCCTTTGAAAGACGCAAACAATTTTTCAACCCTCCCTTGGCCAGGTGCAGCCTGGGGGTCAACAAAGTTCAGATACAACAAGGTTTCGTTGTTCCTTTTATGCAATCATTGCAAGTCATCCAAATCAAGTTGAAAGGTGCCTGTGATGATGGAACACTGTCAAAACTTGTGTACCATGTGGTCAAAATGTTACCTTTGTATATCCCACTGGGATAATTTCACTACAAATTATTTTGTCAACATTCTAAGTTATTTGACTTTTATTTCATTATGATATGCAATTTAATACATAAAAACACAACTATATGCATAAATATGGTAACTGAAATTGTCCTGCAAAGCAAAACACTACACCTAAAAAAATTAAGCAAAAAAAACTTACTTGTCCATTTCCTGATTTCTGATGCTTCTCATATGTTGGAAAGTTCTTGAGTTATGACTCAACCTTTATCAGTCCTCAATTTGTACCTAAAAAAAAACAAAAAACAGTCAAACTTTCAACAAGCCAACATCCCTGGCTGGAACCTGAAGAACTGTCCATCTAAAAAGGTGCTCACTTTTTTAAGGCACAGCCCAAACCAAGAAACTCAGGAAGGGAATGTGCTTGGTAGACCAACTCCCTTGTGGGTCAGTACTAACACCAGCTATCTCTTGTACAAAGTTCAAGATCCATTCAGCACATACAGACAGTCCCATGGCCAAAACAATTTTTTTCTTATTCAATTTTTACGGAGGACCAGTCCTTACTTCACCAACCAAGAGACTTAGATAGAGAATGAGCTTAGATGACCAGCTCCCTTGTGGATCAGTACTTACACCAGCTATCTCTTGTACAAAGTTTCAGATGCATATAGCGCATGCAGACAGCAACAAGGCCAAAAAATGTCTTTCTTCCATTTTTAGGGAGGACAAGTATTTGCTTCACAGACCAAAAAACTCAGGAAGGGAATGTGCTTTTGGTAGACCAACTCCCTTGTGGGTCAGTACTTACACCAGCTATCTCTTGTACAAAGTTCAAGACCCATTCAGCGCATGCAGACGGTCCAATGGCCCAAAAATGTTTTTCTTAACTTTTTCAAGAGGACCGGTCTTTGCTTCACAGACCAAGAAACTCTGAAAGAGAATAAGCTTGGTGGACCAACTCCCTTGTAGGTCAGTACTTACACCAGCTATCTCTTGTACAAATTTCAAGATCCATTGAGCGCATGCAGACAGTCCTTTGGCCAAAACAGGTTTTTTCCTCCTCAATTTTTAGGGAGGACAAGTCTTTGCTTCACAAACCAAAAAACTCAGAAAGAGAATGAGCTTGGTTGACCAACTCCCTTGTGGGTCAGTACTTACACCAGCTATCTCTTGTACAAAGTTCAAGATCCATTCAGCGCATGCAGACAGTCCCAAGACCAAAACATTTTTTTTCTTCAGTTTTTCAGGAGGACCAGTCTTTGCTTCACAGACCAAGAAACTCATGACGAGAATGAGCTTGGTGGACCAACTCCCTTGTGGGTCAGTACTTACACCAGCTATCTCTTGTACAAAGTTCAAGATCCATTCAGCACATGCAGACAGTCCTAAAGTAAAGTAAAGTAAAGTAAAGTTGTGGTTTATTAATAAAATCGTCGCGCTTAAACATGAGCGAATTTTGAAATTATTTTACAAAGATAAAGCTAATTACAGCGTTCAAAATGGACTGGGCCGTACAATAATGAGAGAATGAAATACAATAAAATTAGATAAAAAAAAGACTAGAAACTAGAAATATAGTTATACATTGAATTCCCATAAGTTCCTAAATTGCATGCCACGAGCATAAAGGCACATCGCCGGAAAAAAACTTCGTTTAAA
Organism: Platygyra sinensis; assembly: GCA_019787425.1. Lineage (NCBI taxonomy): Eukaryota > Metazoa > Cnidaria > Anthozoa > Scleractinia > Merulinidae > Platygyra > Platygyra sinensis. The sequence continues at coordinate 97,328 of JAHPZR010005299.1, forward strand.
GCGTTCAGTTTTACCAACTCCCTTGTGGGTAAGTACTTACACCAGCTATCTTTTGTACAAAGTTCCAAATCCATTTAGCACATGCAGACAGTCTCAGGGCAAAACAGGTTTTTTTTTCTTATTCAACTTTTAGGGAGGACCAGTCTTTGTTTCACACACCAAGAAAGTCTAGA
>JAHPZR010005299.1:102500-105000 GCA_019787425.1 Platygyra sinensis
AGCAAACAAAAACATACAACAACAACGAACATTGCCAGGTTTCCTAACCATTTCCCTCTATTAAACAACAGAGAAAACGTGCATTTACTTCGCTTTCGAGCTCATCTTGAAGTCCTTGGAGAAAATCACTTGATCTTGAGTATGTGAACGCGCTCGCATTTGATCTGGAATTTTTTCGCATAAGGGATCCGCATAGTCTATAAAATTTCCAGGGAGCGATAGAGGTTTACACCAAAGCGTTATCACTGTAGACTACGGTGGAGATGGACGTGTCACAAAATCCTCGATACAAGGGAAGGGAAGACGGATAATCGCGTCATTTACGTAAATTGCATGGACATTTCTACCCTAGACCGTCGTTTCATTCAAGTGTTGGTCTTACCATTCAAGTGTACACTATTGTAAAACATACTCCGTCTAATTAAGTTACTATCATACAGACATTCTTGGAGTCGAGTGAAAACGAGTCTCAAAAGTAACCTGGCCTTCCTTGATCGCTTTCCAGAGATGACTTCCAGAGACCTGGCAGGTAAGCGTCGTTAGAGGCCTGGGAAAGATTTAACTTGGTCCACCACCATCTAAGTCGGTCACGTCAGTGTCACGTAACTGTCTTTATCAGCGGCGTGAACAATCGACAAGGTCTTCACTGTCATCTAAATGCTCCAAAGAGTCCTGTCCACTGGTTCTGTACCAACTCAAGCAGCTGGAAAATTAAAGCCTGAAAAAATTCAGGGAGCTGGTTACGTTACAAGTAACTAAACCTTTGATACTGAAAATGCAAGTGAACATATCATACCTTCACCATCTACGGGTATATTACGATAGTGGCCAGCTCCCAGATCGCTTGGTAGCTCAGTTGGTAGGTTACTGCACCAGTATCACCGAGGTCATAGGTTCGAATCCCGTTCAGGCCTGAATTTTTTTCAGGCTTCAATTTCATAACTGCTTAAGTTGATGAGTGTATAAGTGCGATTATCAATCATGTCTTCATATCTTTCTACGCATTTCAAATATTATGTGATCTGTCATTTCATACATTCCATTATATTTTTCGAATCTGTTGCCTCAGATTGAGACTAGCACCGTACAGATGAGTCTGTTGTTTTTTATTCAGCGGTCTTGATAAACTGAAAACTGGGCTATTTCCCTGTAGACTGCTCCGACCCGGCTCTGGATATACGATTCTGCAGCATACCCACTGGCACAGTTCAAAACAGGCCTTTTTCCGTCCTGGTTCAAAATGTTTCCACCCGTTCTTGGCCAGCCCAAACCACAGGCTCCCCAAGCTCAAAATACGTAGTGTATTCGACAGCTTGTGTATATAGAGACTGATTGTAGGGGAAAATCACCGATCGTAAAAAAAAATTCTGTGTAAATAAAGTTTTCCTACCTCACCCATGATAAAAAAATGTGTAAATAACTATCTCATTTGAAATAAAGTTTTCCTACCCCAAATGTATTTCAAACGCGTCTCTTGTGCCGATTTTAAAGCCACTCTCTCGCCGTTTAGTGAAGTTATTTGAAACCGTTACTCTTCGTTCTAAAAGAATGGAAAGGCAGACCACTCCTCCATCGCTGGCCAGACGTCATTCCACAAATAGCTCTATCCTTAAACGGATTTTGAAATTGAGCGCGCGCCACATTGCGAACGGCCGCTGTCGTGGACCTGGTCACAAGCACATCAGGAAAGCCGAAGAGGCGAATTTCAAGGCAAAATTTTTCTTTCGACCGCCAAAGCACAGGTATTTGGAGTGAAATTTACTGGGCTTTATGGAACTGTTGGTTTTATTACGATTCGGGACTTTAACTTTAGAGGAAGAAGTGATTTGTGGAGTGACGTCTGGCCAGCGATAGATGGAGTGGTCTGCCTTTCAATTCTTTTAGAAGGAGGAGTAACTGTTTCAAATAACATCACTAAACAGCGTCAAAATGGCTTTAAAATCAGCACAAGAGACAAGTTCGCGACACATTTGAGGTAGACAAACTTTATTGCAAATGAGATAGTTATTTACACAATTTTTCTATGCTCGGTGATTTTCCCATACAATTCTTTATATGCACAAGCTGTCGCATACACCACGCATTTTTAGCTTGGGAAGCCTGTGTTCCAAAGATGCTTTTGCAAATCTCTGATCGTTTTTTGGCTGAGCAGGAACAAGCATGCATGCATCAATTTGAGGTGTGGAGACCTGAAACAGCTTCAACTTCTCACTGATAAGACCAGAAAGATCTAAATAGATATGCAGGATACAGACAGCACAGAAAGCTCGTTTGCTGCGACAAAATGCTTTTATATTTCCCCTTATTTTAGCCCATGCTCGTTTCTGTGACCTGAGTGATAAACTCATACAAAGTAACACTGGTTTTCTGCGCTCGTAGGTTTGTATCTTTTTGCAATTATTGTGTAATTGTTTAAAAAACAAAATTTTCAACACAAATTGTGTGATTTTGTCATAGCTACGGATTGTATAAACGATTATTTTGCCATTCAACATTAATT
>JAHPZR010005299.1:112500-119542 GCA_019787425.1 Platygyra sinensis
ACAAAGGAAACGCAGCTAAATCAAAATTAAAATGAAACAAAGTTCCATTTCAATAAAATCTCAGTGAGAGCAAGCAACTTCGAATGCGCTGTAAGGTAGAACCTTAAAAGGTTTCAACATCTTACAATATGATGAAGATTGACTGAAAACGATAAATCCTCTCCTAGCGTTAACACAAATTAAATAGAACCTTGTCCAAATTAGTTCATAAATCAGGTTATATGAGGCCATGGTAAAATTAACATCGGGGATACTGTAGGACATCACGAGCCGGGTGGACTCCGATATGAAAAGGACAAGGGTACTCGTCGAACAGAACCCCTAAGAGATACCAAGATCCTGTTTTCTGGGTGTGGCTTCTATTCAATTTGTTTTCGCTCCTAACAGGTACTAATTCTCAAACAACACATTAACAGACCCTGACTATTTTTCGGCACAAAAGCTCCTGCTTTAGGATTTTTGAGGCTGAACTTCTCTCACAGATTTTTAATATCTAGAAGTTACGATAAGTACCCGCATCCTTTTTATATGGGAGTTACCCCTCAGGGTGTCACGACACCAGACACCTCTTCGATTTGGCTAACTGCGAATCTTCTGGTGACTGTTGTATAATCCCTAATAAATGATAGCTGTTAGCGGTCTTTGGATTTTCTTCACCAAACAGTTTGAGTCTGATGGTAAGTGCACGGTTGACTGACTCGGTAGCTGAGGTATAATCTTCTAGTGAGTGTTGTGTTTTCCCTAATGAATGATAGCTGTCAGCGGTCTTTAGATGTTCTTCACCAAACAGTTTTAGTCTGATAGCAAGTGCCCGCTTCTTTGACCCGACAGCTGAGGTATAATCTTCTAAGGAGTGTTGTGTTTGCCCTAATGAATGATAGCTTTCAGCGGTCCTTGGATGTTCTTCACCAAACAGTTTTAGTCTGATAGCAAGTGCCCGTTTCTTTGACCCGACAGCTGAGGTATAATCTTCTAAGGAGTGTTGTGTTTCCCCTAATGAATGATAGCTGTAAGCGGTCCTTGGATGTTCTTCACCAAACAGTTTTAGTCTGATAGCAAGTGCCCGCTTCTTTGACCCGACAGCTGAGGTATAATCTTCTAGTGAGTGTTGTGTTTGCCCTAATGAATGATAGCTGTCAGCGGTCTCTGGATGTTCTTCACCAAACAGTTTTAGTCTGATAGCAAGTGCCCGCTTCCTTGACCCGACAGCTGAGGTATAATCTTCTAGTGAGTGTTGTGTTTGCCCTAATGAATGATAGCTGTCAGCGGTCCTTGGATGTTCTTCACCAAACAGTTTTAGTCTGATAGCAAGTGCACGGCTTGCTGACTCGGCAGCTGAGGTATAATCTTCTAGTGAGTGTTGTGTAATCCCTAATGAATGATAGCTGTCAGCGGTCTCTGGATGTTCTTCACCAAACAGTTTTAGTCTGATAGCAAGTGCACGCTTCTTTGACTCGGCAGCTGAGGTATAATCTTCTAGTGAGTGTTGTGTTTGCCCTAATGAATGATAGCTGTCAGCGGTCTCTGGATGTTCTTCACCAAACAGTTTTAGTCTGATAGCAAGTGCACGGCTTGCTGACTCGGTAGCTGAGGTATAATCTTCTAGTGAGTGTTGTGTATCCCCTAATGAATGATAGCTGTCAGCGGTCTTGGATGTTCTTCACCAAACAGTTTTAGTCTGATAGCAAGTGCACGGCTGGCTGACTCGGTAGCTGAGGTATAATCTTCTAGTGAGTGTTGTGTTTGCCCTAATGAATGATAGCTGTCAGCGGTCTTGGATGTTCTTCACCAAACAGTTTTAGTCTGATAGCAAGTGCCCGCTTCTTGACCCGGCAGCTGAGGTATAATCTTCTAGTGAGTGTTGTGTTATCCCTAATGAATGATAGCTGTCAGCGGTCTTGGATGTTCTTCACCAAACAGTTTTAGTCTGATAGCAAGTGCACGGCTGGCTGACTCGGTAGCTGAGGTATAATCTTCTAGTGAGTGTTGTGTTTGCCCTAATGAATGATAGCTGTCAGCGGTCTCTGGATGTTCTTCACCAAACAGTTTTAGTCTGATAGCAAGTGCCACGGCTTCTGACTCGGCAGCTGAGGTATAATCTTCTAGTGAGTGTTGTGTATCCCTAATGAATGATAGCTGTCAGCGGTCTCTTGGATGTTCTTCACCAAACAGTTTTAGTCTGATAGCAAGTGCACGGCTTCTTGACTCGGCAGCTGAGGTATAATCTTCTAGTGAGTGTTGTGTTTGCCCTAATGAATGATAGCTGTCAGCGGTCTTTGGATGTTCTTCACCAAACAGTTTTAGTCTGATATCAAGTGCACGCTGCTGACTCGGTAGCTGAGGTATAATGTTCTAGTGAGTGTTGTGTACCCCTAATGAATAATAGCTGTCAGCGGTCTTTGGATGTTCTTCACCAAACAGTTTTAGTCTGATAGCAAGTGCACGGCTGGCTGACTCGGTAGCTGAGGTATAATCTTCTAGTGAGTGTTGTGTAATCCCTAATGAATAATAGCTGTCAGCGGTCCTTGGATGTTCTTCACCAAACAGTTTTAGTCTGATAGCAAGTGCCCGCTTCTTTGACCCGACAGCTGAGGTATAATCTTCTAGTGAGTGTTGTGTAATCCCTAATGAATAATAGCTGTCAGCGGTCTCTGGATGTTCTTCACCAAACAGTTTTAGTCTGATAGCAAGTGCACGGCTTCTGACTCGGCAGCTGAGGTATAATCTTCTAGTGAGTGTTGTGTTTGCCCTAATGAATGATAGCTGTCAGCGGTCTCTGGATGTTCTTCACCAAACAGTTTTAGTCTGATAGCAAGTGCACGGCTGGCTGACTCGGCAGCTGAGGTATAATCTTCTAGTGAGTGTTGTGTTTGCCCTAATGAATGATAGCTGTCAGCGGTCCTTGGATGTTCTTCACCAAACAGTTTTAGTCTGATAGCAAGTGCCCGCTTCTTTGACTCCGACAGCTGAGGTATAATCTTCTAGTGAGTGTTGTGTATCCCTAATGAATGATAGCTGTCAGCGGTCTTGGATGTTCTTCACCAAACAGTTTTAGTCTGATAGCAAGTGCCCGCTGGCTGACTCGGTAGCTGAGGTATAATCTTCTAGTGAGTGTTGTGTAACCCCTAATGAATGATAGCTGTCAGCGGTCTCTGGATGTTCTTCACCAAACAATTTCAACGTGATGGCAAGTGCACGCTTGTTTGACTCCAGAGCTTCTGAGTACTTGCGTTGGAAGTGTTCATTCCGTTTTTCTGCAGTTGAGGGGAGTTTATTTTGCGTAGCCTCGTTGTACTCTGGTGATCTGTCAGGTAAACCGAGTATTTCCTGGATAAAGATTCCGCTGCCCTGTTGTTTGCATAACGTCCGTAGAAAACGTTTGCCAGTCAAATGATAATGGAAAGAACCGGTCGTACCAGCTGGAAATGCAGTCTTAGAATGTTCAAGTATTCTCGACAGCAAGAGTCCAAAACATTGATAGGTTTCAGTAGTAGAGAACTTCATAACTGCTTGGCTCACGAGAAAGATTACTTCAAGTTGAAGTGGCTGGTTTTGGGTGATTTGGCATTTCCTTAAATGATCTTTGTTTTCCTCGCCTTCCTTTATTATTCCTTTAACTTCAGGGATCACTAGTAAATGCTTGTCTCCCACTACCTGGCATTCTTGCAGTGCTCTCATATAGAAGTAAGAGGACTGTACCGAGTTATTCTTGTAGCCAAAATACAACGAAAGAATTTGAAACGCAATCAGCTTAAGCATTGTGTGCTCTTGACTTGTACCCAGTGAGGAAACAGTTTCTTCTAAACATTTCGCTTCCTTCTTCAACATTGTCCATAACAAGCTGATAAATTGCTCCATAAAACAAGAGTTTTCCTTTCTGCTTGTCATCATGGACGGAGGTAGGAACAAGGGATTCCTCGACTTCACAAAGACGCTGCAACGTTCCTCTACGTACAGCATGTATTACTTCACCAAAAGCTTTGGAACCAAGCAGTGCCTTGTTAAAATAATCTCTACCATGACGAGTGGCCGCCGTTATTGCTGAGTCATAAATCGTGTCGGGCAAAGCTCTTTTCCGGAAATAAAGAAAGTAAAGAAATAACTCTGCCTTTACCAAAGCTTCCAAAATTCTGTCAACTGTCTTCGGATAGAAACAGCCGTCAATTAGACTTTGAACGATACTTTGCTCGTCTTCAAAGAACTGGATATAAGACCGCATGGAAAATCCAGTGAGGAAGTTCCCGTTAAGCTTCTCGAATAAGGCAATGTAGAACTCATAAAAGCGAATTTTGGAATCGAGAACCGTTTCTTTCATCTCAAGTTCTCCTTTTTCACTTGCAAATGAATGAAGAAGTTTGTGAAAGGTAAATTTCTCAGAGTTTGAACTAAAATCTATGAGAGATTTCCTCTGAAGGCTTTGAAGCACTTTTGAAGCTTCGGATCTTCTTATCCCCAAAACGGTTGCGGCGATCTCTATACCAAACTGTTCGGGAAGAATACACAAGGATACTAGAGCTTCCTTATCTTGAGTAGTGAGTCTTTGGAAAGAAGCGTCGAAAAGTGACTTCATTCTCAGATCGCTGGGGTAATCTAGGTTGTCTAACGTTTTCACAATGTTGTCTGTGGCCATCTTCATGAACTCGTCATAAAAAGGGCCAGATTGAGACCCGTCTTCAGTAACAGAGGAACATAACAGCTTTATTGCTAGCGGCACGTTTCCACAGATGTGCGTAACTTTTACACAGTCAGAGCCACTGGCTTCTGGAAGCAACTTTTGAACCAGGTGTCGAGAAGATGACTCATCTAGTTTCCTTATTCTTACAGCCTGATGTCCCTGCAAACGGAAATCCAAGAAACTTAAAGATTCCCTTGTGGTAAGAAGGAAAGTCACTTTGTCGCTGCGATTCAAAATTTCTTCAAGCAGATTAATAACCTCCTCCTTTACGTTTGGTACGCCACTTTCAAGTAGATCATCCGCATTATCAAGAATGAAAACGCAGCGCTCAGACGTCTCATCGAATATTGAGCAAAGTTCGTCATCTGCTGCCAAACTCTGTCCTAGTGTTTGATGGTCATCTTTGAGCGTCGTAGACCGGCGTAGCAAGCCAAGAAATTTTGATGTTAGATCGCCTTTGGACTTCAGCCCACGCAATGACAGAAAGTATACCGGCAGGCCTTGTGCTTGGAGATCATGTCCCACTTCGATTGCAACGGACGTTTTTCCGAATCCCGGTGAGCCCCACACTGACACCAGTTGAGTAGAAGCTGAAGTCACGTGACCAATTATCTCTTCACATTCCTTACGGCGTCCAGTGAAGTTGGGCACCTTTGAAGGAAGGCAGGATCTTGGAAGGGGTTTCGATTCTGTCAAACAGGAAAAAAAAGAACATATTGAGATTAATTCAGCTACAAGCAAATTTTCACAATTTTCAAGCGTAGTATTTTTAAACAATAATGTAACTTATTGATCCCTCAATCGTTAAGATTTGGAAATTTGCTTTTAAGTAAGAAGGAAACGTCTTTTTTTAATTACCTTATTGGTACTAATTTTCGCGGGCACTTAATTTCGCGAAAAAAAGGTCGGCATATTTCACGGGTCTATATTTACGCGATTTAGATGCAAAATTATTTTCTTAGGGAATTAATTTTCGCGAAAATAAGAAGAAAACATGTTTTTCAATAATTTTATTATTATTTTACACTTTGCATTGCTGAAAATCTTCAACTCATAACAAAACCAACCATAGAAACCGCATCGTGTACCATAGGCGTAGTCAAAAAGTGTGCTTATGCTTCACGTTTTTTCCAATTGTATAATACATGCTAACTCTACAGTTGGTGATTTGCCTAAAGAAATTTCCAGTGCAACTAAGGGATTGTTTGTGCTAAAGTCATCGACAAGAACCACAGAAGATCTCCCCTTGTACAAGGAGGATTGAAAATTCGTGTACAAGTTAAAGCTGAGATGGATCTTACCGAAAGGAACAAGGCAATACTTGAAAAGTATGGACAGATTGTCGTTTTAGATTACAAAGAATCCGGGATAGATGGCCATTTTGACGACTGTACAAAAACAATGAAAGCAAGTGACACACACGATGTTCGAGTGTGTCACTTGCTTTTATTGTTTGTTAAACTGTAGGCAAACTGTAATCTGTAGGCATGCTCTAGAGCTTTCGCACATTATACATAATACGTGTTTCTTCATTAAATTGACAAAACAAGAAATATAGGAGGGTATTCACTTTAAGTTCGCGATTTTTTTTTAAATCGCGAAACTAAAGCGACGCGAAAATTAGTACCAATAAGGTAGGAAATTGTTTGATTTAGAAAAAGACATACTTTTTTGACGAAGTATCTTGAAAGTTGTCCGAGTTTCTGATCTATACCAACAAACATTTGTGTCAAACTAACAATTGTTTTTACCTGGTAATCTCCTTTCCTGGAGCACTTCATCAAACTTTCGCTTCAACTCGGCAACTTGCTCATTGACTACTTGATCAGCTCTGGAAGTTCAGTGTCTTCACTGAAAACGCCAAAGTTTCTTCTTTGCGCTGCTTTGTATTTAATTCCAACTTGTTCTTTGACCCTTGAATCTCTTCTTCTCTCTCTCCCGCTACTTGTGGTACATCCTCTTTAGGGTCCTGGTTCGATTGTGCGATATCAGACCTTAAGTTCTTTAACTCTTGTTTCACGCCTTCCTGTAGAAGTGCGCTCTCTGCCTGAAGCTCTTTCCTGATGTCTTCCTTCAGCTTGTGACGTAGTTCCTGAATCTCTTCTTTTGTTTCTCTCACTGCTTGTGTAACATCTTGTTTAAGAGGCTGTCTCTCTAAGAACCGCCCACTCAAATTCGCTTGAAAAATAATTTTGCCTGAAACTCTGGCAACTGAAAGACTTTACCAAGGTTAGAATAAAACAAGATTTCTTTTGATTCGAAATGATTTTCTAGTCGCGTCAGGAGCCATTTAATATTTTGCCTCGTCAAGGCCCATCGCGCCGTCTCCAAAAGCATAAAATTGGCATTTTTCGTGACGCCGTAAAA
>JAHPZR010005300.1:0-7500 GCA_019787425.1 Platygyra sinensis
ACTACACGTGTTAATAATTTGTTGGGACGCACATTAGGTATAATTTACTAGTACGGAGGTAAATATTTATTGAAATGTTGTATTGACAATATAACTGGTACATAGAGTAAACAATGATTTTCTTTCTTTTAAAAATTGATTACCATTTTTTGACCCGACTTTTTTAAGTCTAGAAAATCTCTCCGTCGCTAAGAGGAATACACTTTGCATTGTTACATTTGAGATACGCTTGATCTATTTGTTAGTTTTCTTAACCAGTCAGTGCAAAACACAGACTGCAGACTGGGAGTAAAATACAGGATGCAGACCAGAGACGTTTTCAGTTTATTTCGTGTTATTTCAACTATCGATTGCTAACCATAAACGGGGTTATTCAAGCTAACTGTAGTGAAAGAAACTCCGGTTAGCCTGACTGACGCTCAAGTTAGTCCGTATCATCTTTCCTGCCTTAGTTACTACTGGGTGTGTATCACTTCATACAAGAAGAATGGAGTTGTTAGCAAATTATTTACAAAGATAAATAAGCCCGAGTTCCGTCTTCGCCATCTTGTTCCACCGACTCGGTCGCAGGAGCACGGCCGCTCCCTTCGCAACAAAGACAGACCATCCCTTATAAGTTGCAAAACTGAACGCTTTAAACGAATTTTTTTCCGGCGATGTGCCTTTATGCTCATGGCATTTAATTTAGGAACTTATGGGAATTCCGACAATGTATAACTTGATATATATTTCTAGTTTCTAGTCTTTTTTATCTAATTTTTTTGTATTTCATTCTCATTATTGTAAGGCCCAGTCCATTTTGAACATGATGTGATTAGTTTTATCTTTGAAAAATAATTTCGCAATTCGCTTATGTCTAAGCGCGACGATTTTATTAATAAACCAGACTTCCTTACTTACGGTTAGCTCTCAATGATGGAAATAATAATACGATTCAGTTAAAAAATCTGCGGTCTGTAATCTTCATTTTATCTTCAGTCTGCCGGTCTGCAGTCTGCGTTTTACTCTGACCGTTTTCTAAACTTTCTATACCAAAGACTGATTTTTCTAAGGATCGTCAATGTTACAGCAAAATGTACAATAACCGTATTAGATTGTATTCAGGAGGTATTTATTAAATCGGTTTTTTGTGCCTAGTGCTCGTAGAGCTCAAGGCACCATGTTATCGTGCATACGTGTGCGTCCGTAACACTTTCTGTTCGTGTGGTATGTCATGAAGTGTCCTCCCCTTAACGTTTTTTTTTTGGCGACGTGTAATATTTCATGAAGTGCCCCCCTTCACTTTTTGTGCCTAGTACACGTAGAGGCCTAGTGCTCATAGAGCTCAAAGCACCATGTTATCGTGTATACGTTTGTGTCCGTAACTCGGGTGCTCGTAGAGCTCAAGGCACCATGTTATCGTGCACACGTGTGTGTCCGTAACTCGGGTTTTTCTCGTATTCTTTTGCCAACAACTCGAGACCACTGTCGAGCAATGTTCGTTTGATTTTCGTATCCCGAGAAGACATGACGTCGATGGCAACTTTTTGCTACGATCGCTCCATGTGCTCACTTTGCGCGTTTGTTCAACGACGTTGGTAAGTTTCCTATATGTTTTAAGATTTATCTCAACTGCGACGGTGCATTTTCGCGGGAAAAAATTCAAATCACAGCGCTGGTCAAAAAACCTTTTTTTAACTACAAACTCATTTCGGCAAATATGTAAATTTATATTCGTTTGAAAGGTCGTTGAAACGACCTTTTTCGACGACAATAGTTTTTGCTTCTGAGTAAACAAAAATATCCGATTGCACCATCACGCCAAACGCACGCTATGCAAAGAATGTATTCTGATACGCTGACTTCCCAGCGATCTATAACTTCTCCGTTAATTGGCTCCAAATATCGGCAAAAGTAATAATCTATTCCTTAACATTCCAGCTTCATCGTGTTAAAATTTCCGCGAAGTCTAACAAAAACCAGCACTAATTAGAATTTTTTGTTACCCATCTGTCAACACTTGCGAGCAACCGAAAAACTTTGAATATTACACAACGCGACGTTTTGGTCAACACCCAGGATTATAACCTGAAAGTTGAATGGGAACATCTTTTTCGAACTATTCTTAAGTGATTTTGACGTAAAAATGATCTCGGCAGGCTACGAAAGACACAAAAATGAAAACAGACACAAGCTTATCTGACAAGCCGATAATTCTTCAAAATTCCACCAAATAAACATTCCTCCGCGATGAGAAAGACATGATTATGAATTGTTACAGTTGATACTTATTTTACATTAAAGTTTCTTGTTGTTGTTCTATCATGTAGTCATTGCAGATGATACTAGTTTTCATATCACTAGGCACATGCAGTCAAAGACTGCCTATTTTTTGATCTGGGTTCTGCGTAACCTGCTATCAGGCGTCCCTTACATTTTTTGTCGCTGCGGGAAGGTACCTTCCCGCCGCGACAAAAAATATAAGGGACGCCTGATCGCAGGTTAGGTTCTGCGAGCCTTTCGTGGGAATAAAGAGTGCGCGAGATATTGGTACCAGAGAGAAGATGGGGGTATGTAGCAATGAGATAATTTGTTCTCCCCTCCCCAGGGACCGTACAGGAGGTAGGGCTTTTGAGCTTTAACCTCTGGTTGTTTCGGGACCTCTTCATATGAGCCTGGTCAACCGCGGAGGTTCGGTTTCCGAGATCTTGCCTCGCCACTTTTTTCTTTGTAACAATTTCGATAGCCAGGCCAGTCTGGATTCTCGCCGTATGAACACATCGCAATTTTAACGGCGAAGAAAAGAAATGTGGAGATACGGAACTAAGCTAGCCCAGTTGACAGGGCTCACATGAAGATGCCCTCGGATGGTTGAGTCACTTGTATTAAGCAAGTTGGGTCCACACTGACGACCAACCATATTACAATGTTTATGGACAGACCAGAGAGAGCCTTTCAAATCATATATAATCTCAATAAATTAAGCAGAGTTGCAGTTCCTACTGTGTGGTAAACTATGCAGCAATAAATGCTTTTCAAAGTTGTTGAGGGACGGTGGTAACAGTTGAATGACATTAAGATCTAGGAACTGTCTGAGCCCGAGAACATGTTAATGGAATGAGTCATCGGCAACTATCTTCCTAAAGCAGCTTCTCCAAAATCCAGGAAACCAGTGCAGTTTACTGTTGCTGCCTTTGCAGTAAACTAACCTGGAATGAATTCCCGTTAGAGACCTGGGGAAGAGACCATTGCCCTCGAAAGGCGTTAATCCCCGGGACTGACTACAATGTTAAAGTGACAGGGTGCTCGTAAAATTCGTGTTGTAGTGTACATAGGAAACCTGGGTAAGAGGTTGTTGTCCTCGAAAGGCGTTAATCCCCGGGGCTGACTCCCATGTTAAAGTGATGGGGGTGCTCGTAAACTTCGTGTTGTAGTGTACATAGGAGCCGCACTTTCAGACATTACTATTATATTATCTTCTTTTTTACGTTTTATTATTAGCTTGGTCAGTTTGTTTTCCAATTACAATTCATTGATGTACACGTGACTGTTTGAAAATTTGAAAGCAAGTGTTATCAAGAGTATAATCACATGGTCTGAAATGAGGCTTAAAAGGTCTATTAGCCATTGAAATAGAATGTAGATTTATGACAATACTTTCAATAAACTTTACTGGCAGAGGGTATTCAACGGATAGTCTTTATCCCTTTTTTCCATGTGATGGTGTCACTTTATGTATTCCCATTTAGAACTGATTTCTCTGGCCTCCAGAGGTGAAAGTAAATTGGGGCCACGCCCACAAAGTTTTGGTACCCAGGCCCTTCACTTTAACATGGGAGTTTCTCCCGGTTGATAACTTCTTTTGGTTATCAAGGCATCTTTAGGAAGCTGCATTCCCCTTGACGGTTACCGAGTAGTTAATGCCTAGAGAATAGGCTTCTAACGGAAAGCGCTAGGTGATGGTAAAAGTTCTGAGATTGTAGTATGCTGACAATGCACCAAACTAGACCGAGTGGCTGCCGAGTCACTCCATCGTTTTTCGGAAAATCATCGTATTCATACTCAACATTGTTTGGTTAATAAGATCAACACCGCTCGAAAGATAATAGCAACTGAGAATATAAAACTGAAGGAATGCATTTGCCTTCAAGAAAGAAAAATAAGGATATTTATATAAGCAGACAAAAACATTGATGGAATTATCTTGAGGTTAGCGTGCGGACATGCACTAAGGGCTGTAGTGGTCCCAGTTTTATTAACCGGGTCGATTTTTTTCACCCTGGACGCCGAAAATGCTGTTGGAAGACAATAAATGATAAACAACAAAAAGTGCTGGTTAGCTTGCATGACATTTGTTTCTTGGCCAATCACAAGCGATACGCAATGGGTGGAGGCAAAATCTTGGCAGACAAGTTTTTCGTTCTGCCCTCGCGATTGGAAATGAAACGACCGCTGCACAGGTTAACACTGATTCAGGAGAAACATTCCCAATCAAGTTTACAGTTTCTTTATTTTCTCAATGGCAAATAAACATTCATCTGACACTCACTCACGCTTCTCGTCTTTCTTTTCGGGCGATCAGGGAAATGAGAACACAGAGAATTTGAAAATTGTTTTAAAATAAATAACAGTTATTTACATCGAAGTACAAAACATTACATTACTAACAGACTTATTTTACATACATATCACATACATAGGACGCGCAAAATATAAAAGGAAAACAAACTTTAAACATTTACACAAGACAAAAATACTTAACATGCATGTAATCAGTAAGCTATGAAGATAAAAAGATAATTACTACGAATCTCAACTATATTATTAAACTATTCTCTGGCATGCATGGCTTTTTTTTGAAACGTATACATTGAGATTGGTTATTTGTTATGTTTTGAGGTTGAAGACTCAAAAAATACTAAAGAAGAGAGAAAACTCGCCGCGGGGAAATCTTTTTTTTTTTTTTTGGGAGTACTTGCCTTGTTTTGTAGGACCATATGTAATATCTGACAACAAGGAGGTAAAAGTATTTCTTTGTGTTGATAGGGTGTTCCACCTCAGGCCAATTATTATATCAAGAGTTAAAATGTTGGATTTTAGTATTATTTGGTTTTTGGCCAACCATTTCATAATTAAAGCCCTGCCAACAACAAGACGTCTCGCTACACGATCAAAATAAATGAAAAAGAGACTCTTTCTCGGTTCTACAAAAGGTACAGAGATCATTTTCTCTAACGCCTATTTTATTTACAAAGTCATTTGTCGCTAAACGCCTGTGGAATAGTTTAAACTGAAGAATAATTAATTTAGTAGCTGCAGAATGAGAAAGGGAGTTTGTGAGCCATCTCCCAATCAATTATTTTGGAGCACTGAAGGCTGCAGTCGACACATCATTTCTCTTGGTTTTTTTAGGGCTGTTCTGTTTAGCGCTGACTAGCTTTTCGTATGTCAGTCTGTTGGATTTGGGAGCTTTACGAAGTTTTCAGCAAAGGTGCTGAAGTTTCTTTTGTTTTCATTGTGATTTTCTGTGGCATTCCTTAACAATTCATGAACGATACCACCCCGTGATAAACAAGAAAATTTTTTTTGACGTGGAAGCGTTCCTTGGATTGGAAAGACACTGCAAAGTATCTGCGTCTTTCATAAGGGGCGGATGCAGGAAGTTTTCTTGGGGGAGGGGGGGGTCCAAACTTTGGTTCAGAAAGGACTGTTGGACTCTTTTGAGGCAAATCACTTCTCCCCCACACCCCCCACTCCCCCTCCCACTAGTAGCGGGTTGCACGTTATAATTCCTTGGCCGCTTACTGTTTACTTGGATTCTACTCGTAAAGGATGCATCTTTGGAGCATCCTCCTCTTGTGTTCGGTTACAAAGATTGTACAGATTTCTTCAACATCAATGTCAAGGTCATGATGTAAGTGCATGAGTGCAAGTCCTGACAACCGCTCATCAGATATCCTTTTTCTGAGATATGACTTCATTCGTCGCAAGCCATAGCTGATGAATTGCCCGTGGTTAAATAAAGTTTTATTCATTCATTCCGAATGAACTCTCAGCTTCGGCAGAACTAACAGGAAGGGTACAACCTATAATAAGCCAAACTCGTATGTTGGGGTACATATCCTCATCAGCATATTTTACACACTCGATAAGATTTCCCGGTAGTTGTAAAGTGGGTGTGTACAGTTTCCAAAAGTATTGCCATTCCTTAAACTCAGAAAGAAGAGAGGACGATGTAGGTAAATCCTGTTGCCAAAATTTCAGCTTTACTGCTAAATTACGAAGACTGTCATGCTTCACCACGGCAGATAAAACCAAGGAAAAAATTTCGGCCCCAGCCCTGTTGTCTTGGTGAACTCGTTTCTTCCAATAAATGATCTATAAAAGGTATGGCAACGTTAACAGAATCGCATTATCGTGTTAAGTTAACACGATAATGCGATTCCGGGTTTACGCTAGGTGCGTTGTTCGTATGTTCCTGCCTCAGCTAGTGATTCTTGGTACTGAGACTGTAGCGCCAACCTTGTCAGCCAGTCTAAATGCGTCTTCAAACCATTCATGGCATTCCTCTTCTAAGTTAGACCTCACCCTAGCAACTGCTTTAAGGGGCATTGTCACTCTACTTGGCAAATTTATAAAAAGCCAGCAGGTGTCTTCGGATCAACTGAATTTCAAAACTAATGATCTAGTTTTGTTATTAAGACTATTTGAAGGTACTGAAACTGTTTCCTGTCGCCTGTCGCTACGGATGCCATGGATGGATATGGATTGAAACTTGTAAAAATTTTCCAATTTTTTCAAGTTTTGATGCTACGTGTTCCAAAACTCCTCGAGAAATTTGTTATGGTTAGCCCTCCCTGATAAAATTTATTTGATATCTTCGTCGTAGCTTTACAGAAGCATTTTGTTTATGATTAAAGCCTCAAAGTAATGATTTTAGCACAGAATTGACCTGAAAAAGGAAAATCCTCGTGACACTCAGCTGCTCCTTTATAATAGTGTCGTCAATCATAGAATACGCTTGGAAGACATCTTGGTCTTTCTTTTGAAGCTAAGCTGCAATAGGTTTGAGTGTTCCAAGGCTATTCTTTGTGATCAAAAAGGTGAAAATGAATCCGAATGTCTTCAAATTTACCCAAAAACAATTACATTTTTGAATATCCATGGAATTTAGTTTAGTGGAAAAATGTCACGCGCGCTTCATTAAAGAACTAGACGCATATTTTGCGTTCACTCGGGCTTTGAGTTGGAGATAAACATTGTTTTCGTTGCACGTACTTCGGTAAGGCTTTTTTCAGTGTAATTGTGGGTTTATCTTGTAACTGTTTTTGTCTCGGTATGCTGGAGATGCACGGTTACTACTTACGTATATAGTAAGCGGAAAACATATTTGTTATGTAGTGTGAAGACGTTTTTTTTTCCGGTTTGGGTTAATTGCAAGCAAAATGGAGTGTTTATCGGAAGCAAACCTAAGGCCTGGTTTAAACGTCGCATTTTACATGCGCCGAATCAAATACTAAT
>JAHPZR010005300.1:12500-21805 GCA_019787425.1 Platygyra sinensis
ACGCATTAAATGTCTCTGGAGTGTTGACATTGTCGAAGACGCGTCCGGCATCGCCAGATATGTGAAAATGTTAAAACTTAAGTTTAAATTCATGTTCGGATGAAAAGGAGTAGATCGTAGCATTTATAAAATAAGTGTGTTCTACACTTTCCGTTTGTTTTAATTATTCTACGAGTTTTAGTAACGATGATTTCTCTTCATCTTACTGATTTAAGAATTCGGCCACGGAGGCGAGACTGCTAAGAAATGACATAGTTGTGAAAGTCAATAACATTTCCTGCACATCGTTTTACAAGTAAATCAGAGCAAAAATTCTCATCGGAATCCACGCGACATCCTCGTGTTGTTCATGGCTCAATGCTTTCTGGTTAAATGCAATGCATTTTGGTCAAAAGTCATGAATTCGAGAATTCGTATTCCCTTTTTCATATTCTTTTAATTTTAAATCCTGATTATGTTGCTGCTCGCTCGCTACTCTCACTCCGCAACAATTAACTTGACTTATGTAAAAAATTGCATCTCCTTTATTTCAGGGTCAAATTTCTGCTTGCAAAACGTGTATTAAGTTCAAATTCTGGTGAAGAAAAGGGCACTTGCACGCAATATCTATTCACTCCCACAAAGCACCCAACCCAATAACGGTCAATGACAGTTTCAATTGATTTCCTATCATAACGATTCAAGTATCTTGTGCAAATGAATTCTTCACAGTTCAGTTCATAGGGTAACTGTTAGCATACTTAAAGTTGTTCTCACCTTCGGCAGCATTATTACCATTTTGGTATACTATTTTGAGTATTTATTTTTTATTGTTTGTTTACATTTGTTCTGAAAAGCCCCAATAGGGAGTGGCCAATTACGTATACATAACGTAGTGCTCCGAACATAACGCAATGGTTTAATTTTTGTCAGAGTATCCTGAAAGGCGTGGTTGAGCACTTGTTCATTACAATGGACGTAAAGACAAAGCGGGGAGCAAGGCTCCTCCATTCTTGTGTATATAGACCGTTCATATTAGCTGTGCCATCGAATGCTTTACCAACAACGTTCTTGAGGTGATAGCACTGACATTACAGTGTCTCACCTTCAGTTGATTTCGTGGAATAGAAACCAATGAATACTTCTTTCTTCTTGCCTTTCAGGACATTCAGGCCAAAAAGACGTGAATGAAATTTCTGCAATGCTTAAAAAGTGGCCACTGAGAATGAAGAAAATTCCGGATTACAGAAAGGAAATAAAGTTGAAACATTCATTGTATTCTTTTAGTTTTTGGTTATTTCTTGAATATTGTCTTTTTTAGGGTGTGGGCCTTAATTGGCTTCCGATTTTTATTTGCATCTTCTTCAAACAAGGTTCGCGGCACACAGCTATTCGAAATTTACGGAAGTACCACCCCACCCCACCACTCCGGGTCGCGGAATAATGCGTCATTCAATTGAAACCCCTGCCCCCCGAGCTTCGGGATATAGCAGGGAATTTAACATTTACCCAGTGTTAAAAGATGGCTTATTTTTCCGCCCCCGGGTCCAATAAGTCTGTTAAATGCCCCGTATGGCCCCTCATTTGCTGCGAAAAGTGGCCTTTTAATAAATGCAAGTTCATGTACAAGTCGACATTGGGTTGGGTGTTAACGAATTTAAAATCGCTAAGACTAGGTAAGAATAATATCTTTTTTATTATTATTAGAGCAATTACACTACTTACAATACTACGACAACTATAAATACTAAAACATTACTTACGACCACAATGCGCTAATATATGCCGAATAACTCATTACTTAATACTATTACATAACCAACAGTACTAACTTAAGCATACTATACATTACATTTATGTTAAAATACAATCACAATCGGTAAAAATAATATCGATTTTGTTATAACATAAATGCATGGGTGTTTTTAAATTCGAAATGTGAAATAAAAAAAATTTGGTACGGTGCTCGTTTAAGGGTCATAATTCGTCTAAGGTGAGTCAAAAATCAGTGCAATGGTTCCCATTAAGTGCGTTATTTTTTTTTCTGAATGCCGCTACGTTTCGGGGAATCAGTGGCTAAACACATTGAGTTAATATTAAAAGTCTCAATAGATACATTGCATCGTGTAAAGGAACAATTTGACATCTGTTTCTTGGCAAAGATGTACATCTTGAATCAGAGTTGACAAAAAGTCTCTCTAGCTTGCGTCTTCTAGGGGTGGTGGGGGGTGGTGAGATTCAGGTCACTACTATTTTTGGTAGTAATGGATTTTTTACCTCATGTTAAACCTATTTCGCTGTTGAATTTGCGCGCGCTGATGAGGCGAAAATCGTGCGCAGTACGGATGCGCAATGTAAAGAAACTAACAAATTCGAGCAAGGGAAAATGGCAGGAAAAAATTCGTGGGAAGAGAAACCCACGGAAAATAAATTCATACAGAAGAAGGGTCGCATTTTGTTATCAAAGCGGTCTCATTATAACTCTGCTGCAAGGTGTTTAAAATATTGACAAATTTTTCAGTTTCTGTCATTGGATCCAATTAATATAAAGTCTCTGTGTTTGTTCTGAGTCTCGTACTTTTTGAACTCTTCTATCTCAACTAAACACAACTCATTCATTTTGATTATTTCTCAGATTTAAACAAGTCAGTCTTCTGTTTGGTTTCCTCATCTCCCTCTGTGTGTATTAACCCTCTGTACCAAACTTTTGAGGTACACTTTCTTTAAGTCAAAAGACACGCCAAACGGCTTAACAATACTCTCTTGAGCTGTCTCTGTAGACTCCTCCACATCAAGTGGCTGGATAAAATCCTAAACACGAAGGCCGTTCTGTAACGAACCAGGGGCCCGTTTCTTGAAAGCCGCGGAAACTTTTCGGGTTTTCATGGCCCTAGCAAAATCTCAAAACTTACCGTTACAGAGCTGTTTCAGGGGCATACACTACTCTGTTTTTAGATACAGATGAACTAAAAATGGCTTTACGGGCCCCTGCATCCTGTGTCCACAACCTATTTACAGAAAGCACAATGGAAATGGGTTGGCCATGTTGTCTGAATGCCAGACAGTCAAGAACTGTGTTAGCGGAAAAGTTCAGTTGCAAAGAATCCCTTTATAGCCCGGGGTGATCTTGAATCAGCCCCTTGATAGTCGGCTGGACTTTTTCTATACAACAACAACTAGCTTTGTTTGCGTGACCATAAATACATACAGAGTTGCAAACGCTTTTATAAACTAAGACTAAAACAGTAACAATTATCGTGATCATATAGTAATGTTATGATATAGCAATTAAGTTACATTGGTTTGATTTGAAAGTAGAATGTTACGTAGATCAAAGCAAGATGAAATATATTTTGTTAATTGAATATTAATATAATGATTTGAAAAAGTCATAAGTTCGCTAATGCCTTGTAACGGAGATAATTGTTTAAAAGTCGGAATGATATGTTCTATTTTTCATAAAATTTATTTCTTAGAATAGAGTATTTATTTCAATATATGTAAGAAAGTGAGATTCATCTTCTATTTGATTAGATGCACAAATAGGGCAAAATCTATTAACCCTTGGAATTTGATCATATCTACCGGTCTCAATCCTTAGTTTGTGATTTTTTTTTTTGCAACGGCATTTATTAACACTTAAACTCGCTTACAAATCTCTCTTTTAGTTCTTAGTTAAAAAAACTAAATTACTTTTTACAGTACATACCACTGACTTTACGACTGAACTGCATTACTTTTACTGACAATGCTGACAACTTTAGAATGACTGCATTACTTGTACAATGCTCACGGCTTTACACGGCTGTATAACTTTGTTTTAAAATCTCTAGGCCGGGTGGTTTTGGAGGCGGAGAAGAAAGCTTTCAAAAGATAGCTTGCCGTCGCATGCACTTGTAGCGACAATGTGATATTTAGCGAGGAGGAGAGTGACATTTAGTGCCTGCTTGTTTTTGATGTTGTTATAATATCCATAAAGAACGACGCATTCCGTCAAGTGATAACTTGTTTAAATTTTAAGAGCCACCAGCTGGTGAATTCTTGCCAAAAAGTGCTAGATTCAGTACAGTGGAAAAGCAAGTGGTTGATTGTTTGTTTTTCAGTTTTGCATAATGTGCAAGTGTCGCTTTCAGTAATTCTAGCTCGAAAAAGGCTTGAATTAGTTGGTAAAATATGGTGAGTGATGTAGTACTGAAAGGCAATTAGTTTAGAATCTTTAGTCATCAAGAATGGGAATGTATACACTTTGTGAATATTCTCTTTGGTGAAACGCCATAATTTAAGATTCTTTTCTGTGATGTAGGCGGACTTATTGCTTTGTTTAGAAGGAAAGAATAGGCGGTTCGTGTTGATGGGAGGGGGGGGGGGGGGGGGGTCGTGGAGTGGAACAAAGGTTGAAATTACTGTTTTAGAACAGTTGTTTTGATTTCTTAATAGCTTTTTCCATTCTGTTGGAATGGAAGTGATGAGGCTATAGTAATGTGTGAAAGGAATATTAATGTTCACCTTTTGTTTGAGTTCGTCAAAAGAGAGAAACGCGTTGTTCTCATTAAGGAGGATGGTGTTTAATCGAAATGATTTGGGCTTGGAATAAAGGCTTGTAGAATATTGGCTTTCCTCCAATTAAGATACGACTATTATTCCAGATCATTTTGTTTTGGATATCAGAGTTTTCTGAAAATTTGTCATGGTTATATTCTTGCCAGTACTTAAGTAAGGTGTGGTAAAAGGGTGGTAGATTGTCAAGAGAGAGATACTTAACGTCATACTGACATTCTACAGTGGAACCCCGCTATAACCGGAACCCCGCTATAGCGAAGACCCCGTTATAACGAACAACATTTGAAAGCCCGGCAGAATTTCAGTTTAATATGTGGAAACAAACCCCGCTATAACGAATTGATTTTTACGGTCCCAACGCACAATTTACCCCGCCATAACGAATATTTTGTCCTGTCGCTCTCAGTAAGTAACTAGTGAGACAATCTCAGATAGTGCAGAGTGTTATGCAGGACTGTAAGTACGTTTTGAGTCATCTGCTGCTTGTATGTAACTTGTTAGTTCAAGGCCCAAAAATAACTTACAATTACTGTTTGTCAAGACGGTTTTAAATTTTACTGTGGTGTTTTACGTTGAATTTCGTTCATTCTAAATTCATTAATACGTTGAATTGGCAAACGCGATAATTTTAGTTTTTCATCACCAACAGTTGTAACTTGATACTTTTGTTTTTCTCGCAAAGTTTGTAACATGATACCCTTGTTTTCTCAAAAACATACAAAGAAGATATGCTCGCTTTTTTCCTGAGAAAAATGGAATAATGTTTTTACCTTATAAAAAAATTGGAAGAAGAATGATTTTGTTTCAATCAAGAGGCAAATTTTCATTTCATCGATAAACAATTACTAATTTAATTATCAAATAGTCACGTCGTGTCTCGGAATAGCACGTGCTTATTAGGTTGCCACCGTTGGTGTTAACAGTAAACCAGTTCAAAATACACAATGATGTCGATTAATACAACCGAGAAGCGTTTCAACATGACCAAAATTATATCCTACATCGCTGAATGAGTCCCCTCAATGACTGACTAAATTTATTTGCGGTTTCCGTAAGTGCCACAGTGTCTACAGCAATATTTGAGAAGTTTCTTTTGTCACGACATTACTAATTTTAATGCCGCTAACTCAGAAATGTTTCGGGTGAATACATTTGTGAACTTCTTGTTCTCTTTCATAGGAGAGAAAATAAAAGCGGCTGGGGCGATCCATTCGTTTCCCTGTTTAAAGCTTAGCAAACACGAAATAGTTGAAAACAGCACACGGCATTTTGCAACCGAGCTAGGGATGATTCCAAAAGATACGCTGTCAGAAAAGCGTTCTTTGCACTTAAAGAGGGAACTGATATAACCTGAAATATAACTGCTATCGCCCGTTAAGACGAGAGTATTGCACGCATGAATCTGAACTCGAGAACGATTGTATCATGCTGACAATGCTAGAGCGCATGCGTCTTACATACTGTGTTCAACCACAAGGAAAAGCACTAAATGTTTGTGTATAATTGTGTATGAAATGTATCGTTTACCTAACATATAGTTAACACTAACGCTAATCAATCTGCGCATGCGTTTCGTGTAAAATCGCTTATGTTCTTAAGAAAATAGTACCACTAGGATAACAAGAGAATATTGGAACCATATATAGTTTTGTGACGTTATTTAAGAAGAAATGTAAGTATAGTACATTTTACGTAGCAATCAAAGGTACCTACCCTACCCCCTCAAACAAGGCTAATTAATTAATTGAAATTAATTAATTAAACAAACATTAAAGTTTACACCTTATTGCCTTACTGCCTTATTTCCATAGTGCGTTAGCGGCGTCAACCCCCCAAACCATCCCAATAGTGCACTCTGCACTAAAAACGACATGATGATACAAATGGTTGATAAGCCAAACACGACCTCGTATTGGTCAAGATAGGGAAACTTTGATCATCAAAGCTTTGCTGTATTTAAACGTAGCTGTTTACGCGCAAGTCTGTAGACTGTTCTGAGTGATGTATATCCCATTGTTCAGCTTGGTTCAGCTTGCTTACCCCGCTATAACGAATATTTTTGTTGTTAACCAGATAATTCGTTATAACGGGATCTTCGCTATAACGAAGACCCCGCTATAACGCCCCGCTAAACGAACATTTTTTCGGTACCGTGACACTTCGTTATAGCGGGGTTCCACTATATTAGGAAAGAAAGGCCGCCGTAATCAGTAGCTGCGAATTCTGGGATAATTTCCCAGGCCGCATCGTCGTGATCAGTTCATCGCTTAATCCAGGCAATTTTGAGTGCTTTGTCCATGATTTCAAAATCTAACATCTTAAGACCACCACGTTTAATGTCACTAATAATGGTCTTTTTCTTTATGTTTGCTGGTTTTCTTTCCCATATAAAATTAAATGTAAGGTTGTTTTTTTTTTTCACGTAATGCTCTGGAATTACTAGCACGGAGGTGTTGTATATCAATTTTGATAAACCTAGCGTCTTCACAATTTTTATCCTGCCGTGTAGGGTAAGTTTCCTTCTCTTCCAACTATTAAGCGTTTTTTCTAATTAGCGGATTTTTTCTCCAAATTCAGGTTATTTGCATCATCAGAATTGTAAGAAAAGAAAACGCCAAGGGCACGGATAGGTTCTTGCTGCCATTTGAAGTTCAATGTTATATATGATGTATCTGTTCTACTGATTTCTCCAGGCACCCCGGCAGCCACATTGCTTCTGTTTTGGTTGTATTGATTTCCAGACCGGATGCAAGTTTAAATTTACATAGCAGTTTTAGCAGATTTGATATGCACGGAAGCTTGGTCACTTACAAACACTGTAGTGTCGTCTGCGAATTGCGAGAGTTTTATTAGTTTTTTGCCAATATTAACGCCTTTGATAGAGTTATCATTTTGTAAAACCCTTGCGAGAAGTTCAATACCTATTACGAAAAGAAGACCAGACAGAGGCATCCTTGCCTAACGCCTCGATGAAGTTGGAAAAAGGGTGAAGTGTGACCATTGTTCAAGACACAGCTAGAGACATTGTGATAAAATACCTCAAGAAGGCCCTATCCATCTTAGAATATCGGTGCAAAATTAAAAAGTTTGAGAATAATTTCAGGCCAAAATCGGCAGAAAAATAAGAATATTCAGCCTGAGCCGGAAAAACAACATTCTTATATAAAAAAAAGAGTGTACAACAAATTTTGAGCACACTTATTACTATCAGAATGGCAACCTATCTCAGTGTAGCGCTCTCCCGGCCGTTAAAGTGAATTCTGTTCAGTGAAGTAAGGTTTACTGAGCTGCGTTAATTAGATTTTGACAAGCTACTGTTAACGCGTTTTGTGGCAAGAAGCATGTTAATAATTGGAAAACACATCAAGAGGCTTGCCGATAGGCCATAGTTTCCCTCTTATATTAAAGCTTGTCAGGTCGAGACTTACTGAATGAAGCTGGTATTTTGTTTCTTTTGGCAGTTTTTGAAGGTGCCCATTTGCTTTCTTCTTCTTTCAACAATACCGTAAGGCAGGTCTTGGTACATTTTGTAACCAGTGCTTTTTAGTCGGTGGCCCAGAGAAAGGATCTGCTCGCAATCTTTGTATCGCAAGAACCTTGCGATGATTGGTCTCGGTTTTGCGTCTTTCATCTTGCCTATCCTTAATTTTACTAGTTCTTTTCTTTCGCTTAGCTTGTTGGTTAGGCCTAAATAAGAGGAGGGTGTATAATCGTTCTTAAAAGTGTTGAAAAATTCTAGTTTAGTAGAGTTTTGCATGGTATGTTGCCAATATAGAATATACTTTTGCTGCGTTAGGCCAACATAATGTTTTTTACGTTAGTTAAGTACGTAAGATCAAAACAAGGAAAATCATAATATTCAGACATACTTATTATATTTGAATAATAACTATTTTCACCAGCGTGACATGATGAAGATCTTGCGACATGAGAAAGATTTGTTTAACAATAGAGCAGTTATCCTTACTTAGAAGATATGAAGAGTAATTCATGATTTTCTGATTGATAGCTATAATGAGAGGAAACCTACCAAGTTCAGCTGTACATGCTACATTGGATGCCTTATTGCTTACTTCTAAATAACGTTTACAGAATTGGAGATGTGATTTTTCGATCTGGGTACTGTCCCAAGACTTGAGATCAGATTTTGTATATGCAACCCAGACTTCACCGTTATATGTCAAAATTGGGGAGATCATTGCGTCGAAAATTTTATTCGCTAAGAATGGAGATAGTTTGCTGAGATTTGTGTGTTTTTCTAAGACTGAAAAGGGCGTGAAGGGCCTTTTCTTTCAATTTGTCAAGTGCCAATGAAAAGTTACCCGTTGAAGAAATGACTGTTCCTAAATAGGTATAATTTTGAACAATTTCAACAGGTTCGTTGTCGATATGAAAATTAGAGTCAATATATTTCTTAGCACGTTTTGAAAGATCATAACTTTGGTTTTTTTTGGATTGATACTTAATAACCATGTACTGCAATAGATGCTAGAGTGTTAAGGCAATTTTGCAGTCCTATTTTTGATCTTGACAATATGACTAAATCATCTGCATATAAAAGATAATTTAATTTTGCGCCGTTTGGTAGGACAAAGGGATCAGATAGAATTTTTTCAAAAGAGAATGGTATTTCATTTATAAAGAGGTTGAACAGTAACGGGCTCAAAATACAACCTTGGCGAACCCCTCTCAGGTATGGAAAGGGCCCTGTTTGATTTTGACCAATTTTTATGGAGCATGTAGAGTTAGAATACAAGCTCTTAGGG
>JAHPZR010005301.1:0-2500 GCA_019787425.1 Platygyra sinensis
TTAAAAATTTGGGAATATATAAGAATAACCTCCATTTGGCGCGAAAATATTTAACAATTATTCACCGAAGTTGAAGTAAATATCTACCACTTTTACCGACTTTGAGGTGAATGATTGTGTTAGTATATACCACACAAGCTGAGTAACTTGCGGCCCAAAGATCAACTTTATTTGTGACAATATACCGACAAAAGCCAGTTTGTTTTTTTCTTCGGCTGCTCGGAGGTGAATAGTACTTAGCCAATCATCTCCGATCTAGCCAATCAGTGCACGCGTAAAGTACTATTCACTTGTGTAGTATATGCTAAACTAGGATATTCATTCGCGGGCAAATATCTTAGCATATTTTCGTCCAAATGGAGGCTATTGTGTTTATTATCTTTCAAATGTTTTTCTTTTTTGCTGGGTAAAATTCGATCACGTGGCGTATTCAGACCAATCGCGCGCAAGCAAAAATATTTGTTGGATTATAATTAACAATTATTCCATGAGCTCGCGTTGGATATGAGATGATAGATAGCCAACGGGGCGCGTAGCGCCGAGTTGGCTATAATCATCCCATATCCAAGAAGCGCGAGTGGAATAATTGTTTTATTAAAAACGCCCCCAAAATATAGAAAACTAGACTACAATAAAAACAAAAAGGCCATAAAAATCACGCATGCGCTCGCCATTTTTGTAGATCATGGTATAATGGCTCATATACCATGATGGCTAAGCCAATGAAAACTCTCGAATTGCATTATCCAATGATCCAGTTTTTAATGATCTCGGATATTCCCCAGTTTTAGTTTTGGAATATTCGGTCACTTGCCGGGTTTAGGTCAATCGTGGAAGCGAAAAGATTTGATGGATTATAAACAAGGATATACGATTGTACTAGCCCTTTTCGCTGTTAACTTTGCTCACTTGCATTACAATAAAATCTAGCATGTATGCGAGGCAATCTCAGGCTAATTTGCACTCTTAGCCCGAAATTGCCTCGCACCCACGTTGGATTTCATTGTTATGTAAATGAGAAAAATAAACCTTGAAAAGGGCAATTGGATAGAAAAGGAAATTAAGGTCGAATAGGTTGGTCCCAGCATGAGTTGCAAGTTTGCCAATTTTATGAAACTTCTTCGTCAAATGTTGTATGTATAGATGGATGCATGTAACACACAGATTGCGAGTGCCTCCAACTCTTTTAGTCAAGAACACCTAACTAATAGGAAAAAGTCATTCACCGGAAATGCATTTACTATTCGACCTACATACGGTATAAAAGTTCTGGGGAATCCTCGTGTGGGAATAGCCTCGGCTTTAAGTTTATAAGAAAGGAAAAGATAGTAAATAAGTTAAAAGAAACGCAATTAAATCAGTATTTTTACAAATAATTGTGATTTCAAAGATCAGAGCTGTTAACGGAACTCGCAAGATGGCGGCCCTACTTCAGCTAATAGGTTGACAGAGACATGCAACTGTGGTTTATAAAGTGTGTGCACTGTCACGCAATAAAAAATAAAATCAAAAACTATGCAACGGATAAAGTCAAAAAATTGTGATATTGTAGACGATAAATAAAGAAGACAGTTCTCCAAATTTAAGGTGTGAGCGTTGTCCCAAAGCTGAGGTATTCGTCGAAATGTTCCGCACAAAAGTACAGAGCCTAGTATAGAGCCGCCATGTTGGAGGACCTCTTTAGTCCTCCAACATGGCGGCCAGTAAATAGTGTAAACATCTGGAACTTACTTTGACTATCTAGTCGACTGATTATCTAAACCGAACCAAAAAAATATTTACAAAAGCACTTTTCCTGATACTTAAACCCCTAAAATGGCCAAAGATCACGAAATAAGTGTATATTTTTCGACAAACGCGATCGTAGGATTATGGCACGCACCGCCATAACTTCGAAATTCAAAATGCGCTGGTTTCCAAACGAAGGATGCTATTGAGCTGCAAAGTTGTAAACAGCTATAAATTTATACTTGCTATATCCACTTACTTATTGGCTTAAATTGTCGATACAACCTTCTTCTTCAAAAAGCAGCCCGTGAAAGTTGAAGTTATAACGAGTACAAGTCAGAAAAGCAAGTTTTATCAACCCGAGTGCGCCAATTTGGAGCCTTTCTTCTCTTGTTCAGGGCATTTCATGGCACGCATATATTAAAATTTGCCGCTCCACTGGTTATGAATAATTAATGATGTCTATGCATTCTCCGCGATGAAGAAGCATATTTACGGTTTCTTGATTTTGAAAACTTGAAAATATTGAAAAAGCGGGTACGCGCGTAAACAACTGCAAATTTGCCAAGGACAGTTCGATAAGTGCAACTTTTTTTTTTAAGGGTAAAGTTCAATAATGCGTGGGAAAATTATTTTAAACCGTTATTTGCGTTAATTTTGGTTAGAATTCTACTAAAACAATTAGATTATTCGCTCTCGATTTCTATTTAAACAATAGAGTGTTTCTGTCGAGGAACTATCGTTCTTAAAACAAATATTTGCCCGAGAAGCG
>JAHPZR010005302.1:0-2500 GCA_019787425.1 Platygyra sinensis
ACATTTGGGTGATTTAGTGGTTGTACACACCCAAAACCTTACCGGCCGTTAACGAACCTTGTTTGCTTGTTTGAACCTTGTTTATTTTTCTAAGCTGTCTTAGAAGAGGAGATGTCACGTTAGGATGTTATGCGTGACACGCATGCTCATTTAACTTGAAGACATTGAACTTTGGAATCGCGCGCGGGCTAGCCGCTTCAGAAACTTGCTCTCTTGACATCTTTATTATCATCATTATTCTCAATATCATCATTATCATCAGTTTCATCATTAGCATCCTAATTATCATTATCATCATTATCATTAGTATCATCAGTGTTATCATTATCATTATTATCATAAGTATCATAAGTATCATCAGTATAATCATTATCATCATTATCATCAATCAATATTATCATTATCATTATTACTATCATTATCATTATTATCATCATTGTCATTAGTATCATCAGTATCATCAGTGTCATCATTATAAATCACTATCATCATTATTATCATTATCATCATTATCATCCTCATCATCATAATTATCATTATCCTCATTATCATCATTATCATCTTTATCATCAGTATCATCAGTATCATAAGTATTATCACTATCATCAGTATCATCAGTAATATCATGATCATCATTAATATCATTATCATTAATATCATGATTATCATCATTATCGTCATTATCATCATTATCATCATTGTCATCATTGTCATTATTGTCATTATTGTCTTTATTGTCATGATTGTTATTATTCTCATCATTATCATCATTATTATCATTATTATTATTATTATTATTATTATTATTGTTATTATTATTATTAAGTGAGCTCTTTACTAAAAAGTCATCAAAACATTCGTAATTCTGTCAAATTTGAAATAATATGAAAAGTGACACTTGATGCTTATTCATAAAGAGCATTGAATCTTATCAGCCAACATTTCTGCACATAAGTGTATAAGGCAAGCAAATGATGTGGAGGAAAATCCAAGTCCTACAATATTTGATATCATTGATCCAACAACCACTGTTTCTGCAGGCTGTTTTGGGGGTCTTATGCTCTGCATACAGACCCCTAAGTCAGAGGCAAATCTTGTGTGTCAGTGTGTCAGTGTGTCAGTCAGTGGATAACTTTGAGGACGAGATGACACGTGACAGATCTCCGAGAGTAGGCAGGTAGACTGGGTACTAGTGTTTTCAAGTTGTTCCGTCTGCCATTTCTTCGAGCGTGTTGTCGTTGTGTATTGAATTGCAGCCGTTTTCCTTGTGTTGGGAAAATTTTGAAGAGCGTTCCGTCGCAGATTAATGGTACTTGTTCAAGGTAAGTTACGTCCAATTTCAAAATTGCTCTTTCGTGCTGTTTATGATTGGTTTTCTTTCTTTCATTTCGAAACTTAACTGCACTGCTTTGCCATGTTTGCTCTTTGTTATTTCATTCAGATGTTGCTGAGTGAAGTTTCCTCGGCACTACATGGGTTTTTTACTCTCGCATGGCAACATATCTAGACTCGCCTTGTGTTTAGTGCGGATTGAACAGAAGCTAAGACGCTGCTTTCGCAAGCCCATATTCATTGTTTTGAAATCCGGTGCGAGTTGCAAGTTTCTCACGAGTATCTCACAAGCCAGTATTTATCGGTTTGAACTATGGCAGTGGGTTACACCTCAAACTGAAAGAACTATTGTACTCTCAAAAATTCTCGCACTGAATAAGAGTCTTGCACTACTGTTGCCTGTTATTAGCAGCCAGTATGGGAAAACAATCGAACAATACCGGTCAGGGATCGGCTGTCACAACAATTTTGTCAAAGCCAAGGATGCTTTTTCACGGGTGCGAGGACGATTTTGTGGAATGCGGTGATGTTTTGGTTAAACACAAATTATGTGCTACAATGTTTACATCCCATTGCTTATAAGGCCTGATATGTTCAGAAATGCAGGTTAATGAGATTCATGCTCTTTATGATAAGCATAAAAAAGAATCCTATTCTTTATTCTCTATGAGCTTCTAAATAACATTTTGAGTTGTATCTTGTTAAAGTGGTTGGTTTTAGGAATATATATAATTCATACATATTATTTTATTTTATGTTATACAGGCTCCTGTTGATACCAGTCATGTGACTGAAGGGGTCATCCTTTTTAAATATTGATTTTTTTTAAAATTATTACTATTTTTAAGTTTCCTCTTTACTAAAAAGTCACCAAAGCATACATAATTCTGTCAAGTTTGAAGTAATATGAAAACGACACTTCGTGATGCTTATTCATAAAGGGGATTGAATCTCATCAGCCTACATTTCTGGACATAACTGTATAGGGGAAGCAAATGATGTGGAGGAAAATCCAGGTCTTACAATATTTGATATCATTGATCCAACAACCACTGTGTCTGCTAACTCTAGTTTTGTAATGTCCGTAACGACGTTTAGAACAAAGATATTGACAGCTTTTGAGAATGAAATCAGAGGATCTTTTCTGCTGATAGTTAAGTACCATGTG
>JAHPZR010005302.1:7500-15000 GCA_019787425.1 Platygyra sinensis
TTGATAACACGCAAGACTGACGGAAATTTTGGAAACGTTCCGCGGGTGTTTTGTTTTCCAAAGTCGCGTATCAACGAAAAAGGTGGTAATTAGCAACTAATTATCATAGCTTGCAACACTCATAACAACACGCTTATAGCTGAATATTGATCACGTAATATGAGTGAAATCGTTTATAGTACGGTCCGGTATGTCCGAAAAATCGCTTCTGTAGGACTTTCGTGCCGAAATTGATTTTTTCGCTGCTTTGCATTATTTTTGGGTAGAATATTAAGAATCCGATGGGGTTGAAATTTTCAGACCACGTCTTCCCATGTTTCTGGCTACTTAAGGATTTAAATTATGCTAATTTATGCTAATTAGATACAAAGATCTTTGCTCTGACTCAAAACACATCGACCAAACTTGAAACGAAGCTTGATGACGTAGGTCGTATGACTTTTTTTTTTCCGAAGGAAAAACCCAATTTAACTTTGGCTTGTCTGGCCGAAAAGACACAGTGCTGTCTCTTTCTAATTAGTGCTGTCCTGGGAAGTGTGTACGAGTAAGGTAAGCGCAGTTTAAAATTCATCAGAAGGTTTTAGAGCTTGTTTCACGATAAAAAGCAAAGCTTTAATAATTGACTGAGAATAAAGGGCAGGGCTCGAAGCATATTGGCGTAATTTAACGCCTAGCAGGAAATATTAAGGGGTATGAGGAGCCCATTACTAGGAGCCTGCAACTCCCATAATAAGCCAGTGCAACGGCATTTTTACAGACCAGTCTATTTTTCCCAAGAAATAGGCCAGTTCCAGTCTACATGAGCATGTTTCTTTAAAGATAAAACAATAC
This sequence comes from Platygyra sinensis, assembly GCA_019787425.1. Lineage (NCBI taxonomy): Eukaryota > Metazoa > Cnidaria > Anthozoa > Scleractinia > Merulinidae > Platygyra > Platygyra sinensis. The sequence continues at coordinate 8,332 of JAHPZR010005302.1, forward strand.
AGCCTAACGTGAACAGGTCGACATCATCTCGACATGTCGACTTTGGTCAGTGCTTGTGATTGCAATTGGTCACTGAGGTTCCTGTGGGGATTTGAATTCGAGATAAATTCAAACTAAAAAATATCGGTCTGTGAAAACGCCGTGACAGGAACATGGAGTAGTTGCAGGCTCCTAGTGATGGGCTCTTGGGGATAAATATTTAAATCTAGGCGCAGTTGAATTACTTGGAGATACAGAAATCTATCATTTATTGGCGCACGTTCACGCCTAAAAACCAGCCGTAAAATTCCAACCTCTAGGCGTATTTTCGCACTTTAGAGCCCTGAAAAGAAACTTGTTAGCTCAAGCGGCACATAAGCGTACAGACACAAAAATTCTTTATTTTGATTTGTTGTCGTTTTGCATCGGAGAAGAAAAAGAAATCTGATGTTATTTCAAAGTCAAGTAGTAATTAATTCATCATGTCTGAGTTGGTGTTTATTATCTGCCACGCGTTGTGCTGCCCCATCCTCGGAAACCCAGGGGCTACTAGCCGGGACGATGGGATATTTTCGGGCGAAAGTTTACTTCAAGAGCTGGAGAGCCCCTGGGAACTTACTCTTACCGAACCAAATATTAGGAAATTGTGTCCAGGTGTTGGAAGTCATCAGTTCCTGTTCTTTAGTTATGAAATTTAATTATGTTGCGTAACACGTATAATGCACTTGCTGTATTAGCATAACTCACGGTTCTCAGTGACAGTTCTCAGCTTAAAACTTTAAAATCTATCTATGTTTTTGCCAAACCTCACATTAAAGACATGTTGAAGACAAATGTATTTGCCTTTCGGCTTTCTACACTATTACTGCAAGGAAAATCTTAACTTTAAGCTCCACAAGCACGGTTCTCACTTAGCATTCCTTAAGTAGTGTTTTAAGTTAACTCTTTCACTTTGAATCAACTGAGAAACGTCGTATTCTCTGTCAGCGTGCCTTTTACGGAGCAATTTCGAAGAAATACGATGCATTTCCATTTACAGATGAATTTAGTTCGGTTTTGATGGTTATACTTGCTTAATATTGACAAAAAAGTCTATTTTTCGCCGAGAACTGAGCTGCTAAAGCCAGAGAAACGTTGACGTCATTGCATGTCATTGTTTACATTTGTCAAGATAAAACGAGCAAAGCAGCGCCCGCATGGAGAAAAGTGTCGTTGTTGTTCCTGCGGGATTTTTTTTCCAGAAATGAAAAAAACGCCAACGGACATCCATCATTTCTGTATTCGTTCGATCCACTGATCCCCCGCGAATTAACACCATAGGAGCGTCAGCCGTTGCGAAGAATGGTGTGTCCGCTGTCAATTCTAAATCCCTCTGACAAAAGGTTTTAGGGGCTGGGAGGTGAACAACGTCTCCTTCAAGCGCCTGCAAAAGATCGGCCCAGGCAATAAGTTTTGGGTCCCACCTAAAGTCATTTAAGAAAATAACTTCAGCTTGCTCTGCCCCCATCCAGGCGAAAGAGCCCGTGGCCGGATTCGAAAATGTGTTGAAAATAACTTTAAGTGGCGAGAGAATAAAGCTCTTGCCACAGTTTGAGCTTCCGTGGACATAAATATTGCGGAATTTTCCTCGTCCCTTTGATAGAGCCTCGTACACGGCTCCGCAAAAAACCTTTGGCGTAATTTCTTGGTTTGCCAGAACCTGATGAGCTGCCTCGAACCATTCTCCTGCACACCCCATAACGCATTCGCCCCCTTTGGCTTCTTGTAAGATTTGCACTCTTGTTTTCTTGGAACGGCCCATCAGCGATTCAGCGGTAGAAAATTCTTTCGCTAGTGCTAAGGCTTCGTCGACAGCTTTATGGCCACGATTAGCTATGAACTGCGCCAAACACAGCTTCCCTTCTCGTTCTTGAGCCGTTGCAAGGCAAACCAACTCTAGCCTGGTGGTAATCGATTTCGCTTGGATGATTTTACAGACTTCGTAGACAGTCAATCGTTCTTCGTCTCGTTTCTTCTCTATCCCACCAGACACTTCTTTCGCCTTTCGCTTATTGCCAGCAGTCGCTGCCTTTGTTTTAGGCGCCATGGTCAAGTCAGGGTGCCCTGGAGAGTGTAGCGCCTCGGTATCTTCTTTTGTGACGTATTTATACGCACTATAGTAACCGTTATGGTGATCACTGAAATGAACTTGAATACCGAATTTTTCGTTCAAGTACCTCTTAACCTGTAGCCACCGACCTCTCTTTTCTAATTTCAGAGCCATGTGAAAATGGTAATTGTTAACATCGTCACTACTTTCCAAGCGTAAATTAGCATGGGCTTCTATGCATACTACCCAGTGAAGTATATTAATGCCAAAAAAGTTCCACGCTTCTATGACGGCTTCACTAAAACTCTCTCTCGTTGGAAATTTGGATGTGTCAGCTCGACTGTACGTTATGATGTACACCATTCGCTGAGTTTGCAAATCAAGCGACGCCATAATCACTGAGATTACATATGCCGTACATGGCCTTTTATTTCATTCCAAATCACGTCCCTTCCCGGTGAGAGCAGAAACATTTCCAAAAATTTCGAAAGGCCGTGTAATAGTTCTTAGTTATGTCATTTTAATCTTAGATGTTCATATACTCGTGTTTCAATAGCACATAGGCCTTTAAAACACACCGGTTGTGCATTTTTTCACGAGGAGTGCATATACGTCAAAATCAGACAATCGTGGACAAAATTCCTTGGGACACTTGTGGAATTGCATTAATTTTCTGTGTTTTTAAAACGGAGTTTTAAAAAAGCACTGTTATTCGTTTAAAAAGGCGTTGTTCCCCCCCCCCCCCTCCCCAATACAATGTTGAACATCTGGAGAAATAGCGTGTACACGTGTGCAACATTGTAGGGGGGGTGGGGGGGCTGGGGGAAGGGGGCGAAACCAGTGTAGATGAATTCGCGCCTGACTGTTTGTTTGGCGCGTGTGAAAAGGCGGCGCAAATGTAAATTTGTCCCAAGACTTTTGTCCATGATTGTAGGTCGATCGATGAAGAAAACTGCTTCGTGTAAGAAGGCGACAGAGTTACCCGGCTAGAAATCCTCGCTGATTGGCCAGAAAAATATTTTCTGGCCAATCAGCGGGACGGAATTCTTCCACTTCTGGAACTGGTTCGGTAAGAGTAAGTTCCCAGGGGCTCTCCAGCTCTTGAAGTAAACTTTCGCCCGAAAATATCCCATCGTCCCGGCTAGTAGCCCCTGGGTTTCCGAGGATGGGGCAGCACACGCGTGGCAGATAATAAACACCAACTCAGACATGATGAATTAATTACTACTTGACTTTGAAATAACATCAGATTTCTTTTTCTTCTCCGATGCAAAACGACAACAAATCAAAATAAAGAATTTTTGTGTCTGTACGCTTATGTGCCGCTTGAGCTAACAAGTTTCTTTTCAGGGCTCTAAAGTGCGAAAATACGCCTAGAGGTTGGAATTTTACGGCTGGTTTTTAGGCGTGAACGTGCGCCAATAAATGATAGATTTCTGTATCTCCAAGTAATTCAACTGCGCCTAGATTTAAATATTTATCCCCAAGAGCCCATCACTAGGAGCCTGCAACTACTCCATGTTCCTGTCACGGCGTTTTCACAGACCGATATTTTTTAGTTTGAATTTATCTCGAATTCAAATCCCCACAGGAACCTCAGTGACCAATTGCAATCACAAGCACTGACCAAAGTCGACATGTCGAGATGATGTCGACCTGTTCACGTTAGGCTGTATTGTTTTATCTTTAAAGAAACATGCTCATGTAGACTGGAACTGGCCTATTTCTTGGGAAAAATAGACTGGTCTGTAAAAATGCCGTTGCACTGGCTTATTATGGGAGTTGCAGGCTCCTAGTAATGGGCTCCTCATACCCCTTAATATTTCCTGCTAGGCGTTAAATTACGCCAATATGCTTCGAGCCCTGCCCTTTATTCTCAGTCAATTATTAAAGCTTTGCTTTTTATCGTGAAACAAGCTCTAAAACCTTCTGATGAATTTTAAACTGCGCTTACCTTACTCGTACACACTTCCCAGGACAGCACTAATTAGAAAGAGACAGCACTGTGTCTTTTCGGCCAGACAAGCCAAAGTTAAATTGGGTTTTTCCTTCGGAAAAAAAAAAGTCATACGACCTACGTCATCAAGCTTCGTTTCAAGTTTGGTCGATGTGTTTTGAGTCAGAGCAAAGATCTTTGTATCTAATTAGCATAAATTAGCATAATTTAAATCCTTAAGTAGCCAGAAACATGGGAAGACGTGGTCTGAAAATTTCAACCCCATCGGATTCTTAATATTCTACCCAAAAATAATGCAAAGCAGCGAAAAAATCAATTTCGGCACGAAAGTCCTACAGAAGCGATTTTTCGGACATACCGGACCGTACTATAAACGATTTCACTCATATTACGTGATCAATATTCAGCTATAAGCGTGTTGTTATGAGTGTTGCAAGCTATGATAATTAGTTGCTAATTACCACCTTTTTCGTTGATACGCGACTTTGGAAAACAAAACACCCGCGGAACGTTTCCAAAATTTCCGTCAGTCTTGCGTGTTATCAACAGATCGGATCGAAATCCACCAATAACAGCCACTAGTGTGACCTTCAGACCTTCTTTATGTTATGCTAGGGGGCTGTGATTGGTGGATTTCGATCCGATCTGTCGATAAGATGTATGATTGACGGAAATTTTGGAAACGTTTCAGCGGGTCTTTCGTTTTTGAAAGTTGCGTATCAATGAACGAAAACGGTGGTAATTCCTATTTGGCTTTTGGCTCTATGCTTTCTGCTTTTCGCTTTTTCCTATGACAACCTTGTTGCAACTTGGTGTATGTATTCACTTTCAGTTGACTAGCTAGCTTGTGCTGAATAAACTAGTTCAAAACTACTAGCAGACGTTGTGACCTTAATTTTCCTGGTGTATCTTCAATTCGTTAAGTACCCTGATCCGTGGTGCGAAACGGGAGATGTTGGAGTTGAATTCTTTTCTTAGGTAAACAAGTTCTTTTGTTGCAATATATTTGAATGGCTGGTCGTTGCGAGAATGAAAACGACTCTATTATTGAAAATTATTTAGCAAATGTTCGAAGTTCAATTAAATCTAATTAAGATTTTTTTGTTAATGTTGTTGTGGTTGTGGTTGACTGGGGGCGAGTCAGAGATGACACGGTAATTCCGGCTTCAATTAATACTTTTAACGAGATGCAATATATCACTTTCGTGATAAATTGACGGTGGCACAAATGGTTCAAACACACATCTGTCATGATTCTCTCGACGTGATTAACGTACAGAACAACAGACCGATTCACATGATGGTACAAAATATCAAAGGCACACTGAATTTTCATGACAACGGCATCAGGAACACAGTGATAGCAAAACAGCAACAACTTAATTACGTGTAACACTAGCCTTGTTCACCAACGATTGGACATTTGTTTTTAGTGTTTTTTAACACTAAAAAAGAGAAAAAGAGTGGTACGTAGTATTAATCCATAAACTGGTCTGGATAATAGCAGGCATGCAACTATTTTTAAAAAAATGGATAACAACTTTAAGTTTAAAACAAGACATGTTTCGATCGTTTAACGATCATCTTCAGTTGTCATTCGTTTACAAGCTCGGTTGAATAAATACAAGCAATGGCGTATGAGTTAAAAGCTGATACAATTCAAAATTTCGAAAAAATTAACGCACGCGAGACATGGAATAACACTTGCGCGAGCACTAAACTTAAGTTGGCTCCCTGGAGTATTTACGAACACCCTCGCTACAGAGCGCGAGTTAGAAAAGGAAACTTAGTTCATTTATCTTAAAGTTTTCCCTGTAGAGATTTACCAGTATCGATACTGTTGAAATAAGGCGTAATTTTTGGTTGTCAGTTTTTTGGATTTAGGCCGTTACCATGGCAACATTTCATCTGATGACAGGCAGATACATTTAGGCTTTTGTACATTATGCTTTTATTTTCCCACTAAAATGCTCCACCTTAATGCTCCAATTTTTCCACTAAAATGCTCGGTTTCCCTCAAAAATGTCACTAAAATGCTCGGTTAATGCTCATACATAGGGGTTTTTAAATTTCCATAATTTTAACGTGTCAACACAATTAACAGTTCAAAGTGCTTGACAAAAACGTATACTTCATAGAAAAAGTTAAGAATAACGTATGTAAAAGTTTAATACACCAAAAGATAATTTTCTGAATGATCTGTTGCTCCGTTAATCCCTTGTCCCCTATCGATGACACTTGGGTGAACAGGTTAAGTCTTCATTTCTCGTAAAAAATAATGACATAATGATTTTTTTCTGTATTCTGTGGAAAAATAATTTTCTGGGAAAATGCCACTAAAATGCTCGAATAATGCTCAATGCTTTTGTCTCACTGAAATGCTCGAAAAAATGCTAGCATAATGTACAAAAGCCTAGATATATTCCTCATTTTGGCCTAAACTCCTTAATATTTACACTTTCCTTCGGTGAAATTCATGTTAACAGGTTTGTTATATATAATCAGCATGGATTTCGATTCCCTGTTTACTCCTTAGTTTTACTTTTGATCAAGAGGATCTATCAAACACTCCTTAATATTTACACCTTCCTTCGGTGATTTTTTTTCATACTTTGCCACATCATGGAAATGATATGGCCTACCA
>JAHPZR010005302.1:17500-27500 GCA_019787425.1 Platygyra sinensis
ACCTGCAGTCAAAGTCTTAAAAAAATCTGTACGTGGGAAGTTTTTGGGCGCGAACGTCCTTAAAGTCTGTTACGGACATTACAAAAAAATAGGTCCGCAATGCGTACTTGGGAAATTATGTTTAGTTTTATTCCTTTCGGTTGGAATGAGGTTCTAAAATATCAGCATCTGGGAGTTGAACTGCTACAAGTGAGAAGATAGTCAAGTCATTACAATTTTTAAGTGGAAAATGCATGGCAAGTGTACCTTTATCTCTAATAATTGAAGGCTTTCGAGCAAGAATGGAGAATATTGGTAATTCCACATTACAAACATTACATTCAGAGGGCAAATTTTTGGTAATAAAACTTTTTCTTACATCTTCTCTTGAGCAGTTTTTGTTTTAAATTTGTGCAAGTATTCATCACATGGTACTTAACTATCAGCAGAAAAGATCCTCTGATTTCATTCTCAAAAGCTGTCAATATCTTTGTTCTAAACGTCGTTACGGACATTACAAAACTAGAGTTAGCAGACACAGTGGTTGTTGGATCAATGATATCAAATATTGTAAGACCTGGATTTTCCTCCACATCATTTGCTTCCCCTATACAGTTATGTCCAGAAATGTAGGCTGATGAGATTCAATCCCCTTTATGAATAAGCATCACGAAGTGTCGTTTTCATATTACTTCAAACTTGACAGAATTATGTATGCTTTGGTGACTTTTTAGTAAAGAGGAAACTTAAAAATAGTAATAATTTTAAAAAAAATCAATATTTAAAAAGGATGACCCCTTCAGTCACATGACTGGTATCAACAGGAGCCTGTATAACATAAAATAAAATAATATGTATGAATTATATATATTCCTAAAACCAACCACTTTAACAAGATACAACTCAAAATGTTATTTAGAAGCTCATAGAGAATAAAGAATAGGATTCTTTTTTATGCTTATCATAAAGAGCATGAATCTCATTAACCTGCATTTCTGAACATATCAGGCCTTATAAGCAATGGGATGTAAACATTGTAGCACATAATTTGTGTTTAACCAAAACATCACCGCATTCCACAAAATCGTCCTCGCACCCGTGAAAAAGCATCCTTGGCTTTGACAAAATTGTTGTGACAGCCGATCCCTGACCGGTATTGTTCGATTGTTTTCCCATACTGGCTGCTAATAACAGGCAACAGTAGTGCAAGACTCTTATTCAGTGCGAGAATTTTTGAGAGTACAATAGTTCTTTCAGTTTGAGGTGTAACCCACTGCCATAGTTCAAACCGATAAATACTGGCTTGTGAGATACTCGTGAGAAACTTGCAACTCGCACCGGATTTCAAAACAATGAATATGGGCTTGCGAAAGCAGCGTCTTAGCTTCTGTTCAATCCGCACTAAACACAAGGCGAGTCTAGATATGTTGCCATGCGAGAGTAAAAAACCCATGTAGTGCCGAGGAAACTTCACTCAGCAACATCTGAATGAAATAACAAAGAGCAAACATGGCAAAGCAGTGCAGTTAAGTTTCGAAATGAAAGAAAGAAAACCAATCATAAACAGCACGAAAGAGCAATTTTGAAATTGGACGTAACTTACCTTGAACAAGTACCATTAATCTGCGACGGAACGCTCTTCAAAATTTTCCCAACACAAGGAAAACGGCTGCAATTCAATACACAACGACAACACGCTCGAAGAAATGGCAGACGGAACAACTTGAAAACACTAGTACCCAGTCTACCTGCCTACTCTCGGAGATCTGTCACGTGTCATCTCGTCCTCAAAGTTATCCACTGACTGACACACTGACACACTGACACACAAGATTTGCCTCTGACTTAGGGGTCTGTATGCAGAGCATAAGACCCCCAAAACAGCCTGCAGAAACAGTGGTTGTTGGATCAATGATATCAAATATTGTAGGACTTGGATTTTCCTCCACATCATTTGCTTGCCTTATACACTTATGTGCAGAAATGTTGGCTGATAAGATTCAATGCTCTTTATGAATAAGCATCAAGTGTCACTTTTCATATTATTTCAAATTTGACAGAATTACGAATGTTTTGATGACTTTTTAGTAAAGAGCTCACTTAATAATAATAATAACAATAATAATAATAATAATAATAATAATAATGATAATAATGATGATAATGATGAGAATAATAACAATCATGACAATAAAGACAATAATGACAATAATGACAATGATGACAATGATGATAATGATGATAATGACGATAATGATGATAATCATGATATTAATGATAATGATATTAATGATGATCATGATATTACTGATGATACTGATGATAGTGATAATACTTATGATACTGATGATACTGATGATAAAGATGATAATGATGATAATGAGGATAATGATAATTATGATGATGAGGATGATAATGATGATAATGATAATAATGATGATAGTGATTTATAATGATGACACTGATGATACTGATGATACTAATGACAATGATGATAATAATGATAATGATAGTAATAATGATAATGATAATATTGATTGATGATAATGATGATAATGATTATACTGATGATACTTATGATACTTATGATAATAATGATAATGATAACACTGATGATACTAATGATAATGATGATAATGATAATTAGGATGCTAATGATGAAACTGATGATAATGATGATATTGAGAATAATGATGATAATAAAGATGTCAAGAGAGCAAGTTTCTGAAGCGGCTAGCCCGCGCGCGATTCCAAAGTTCAATGTCTTCAAGTTAAATGAGCATGCGTGTCACGCATAACATCCTAACGTGACATCTCCTCTTCTAAGACAGCTTAGAAAAATAAACAAGGTTCAAACAAGCAAACAAGGTTCGTTAACGGCCGGTAAGGTTTTGGGTGTGTACAACCACTAAATCACCCAAATGTTCTTTTAGTTTAAACTTATAGTAGCTTGACAGTATCCTACATAGTTTCAATAAGACGCTGTGGTGGTCTACGAATCCGTAGACTTCTTCTGGCGGGTTGTTCCTCCTGCGGAATATTGGTGTGTGATTCCATTTCTGGCGTTTCGATACCAGCATCTGTGTTTGGTTGCATACGAGGATTTGACTCATCACTGGCCACTGCTTCCCATGCCGGACATGGGGCTGGAGATGCCTCCACCTTGGTTGGCTGAAGATGGAAACGATTTCGACGCATCTGCGTTCCATCCGGGGTGGCCACAATGTACGAACGAGGGGCCTGGTGTTGTTTGACGACCACCGCAGGTGCCCATTCCCGTCCCCGCTTCATTCGCACAGGTTCTCCTTCATGTAGTTTGGAAAGTGGTCGAGTGCCACGGTCATAGAACGCTTTCTGACGTTGTTGACGTGTCAGCAAATTGTGCCGAATCTGAGAGGTAGACCTAGGCTGGGGTTGTAGGAGGCTCTTGGAAGTTGGCAGTCTTGTTCTAAGCTTTCTGCTCATAAGTAGTTCTGCTGGAGATTCATCCATTCCACTGATAGGGGAATTACGGAATTCTAATAAAGCGAGGAATGCGTCCTGTTTGGACTCGTCAGCTTTCCTTAGTAACTGTTTAACAGTCTGTACGTTTCTTTCCACGAGACCATTAGACTTCGGGTAGTGTGGACTAGAGGTTACCACCTCAAACTCCCACTTATTGGCAAAGTCCTTAAATTTCACACTGTTGAAAGGCATGTTGTCTGCGATAAGCCTCTCTGGGATTCCATGACGTGCAAACATATCTTTCATTGCCATGATAACTGCTTCACTATTCTTACTAGAGAGGCGAGTTACTTCAGGATACTTTGAAAAATAGTCCACTACGAGCAGGTAGTCTCTCCCTTTATAGTAGAAAATATCCGCTGCGACTGTCGCCCAGGGCCTCTCAGGGACCTCTTGAGGAATCAAAGGCTCCCTCTGGTTGCTTCGCTGGTGTTGCTGACAGGTACTGCACTTGGATACCAACTCGTCAATTGCACTATTGATACCTGGCCAAAACACTGCACTCCTGGCCCGTGCTCTGCACTTCTCTATCCCAAGGTGTGCAGTGTGTATGCGTTGTAGGATTTCGGGTCGCAGGCTGTGGGGAACAATTATGCGATCACCCTTGAACATTAAGCCCTCGTAGCAGCTTATTTCATCTCGGTAGTTCCAGTAAGGTCTTGTCTCAATTGGTGTCTCTACTTTGGTCTGCGGCCATCCATTCATGACAACTTTCTGCAACTGTTGAAGTTCAGGGTCACTCTTAGTCTCGTCCCTCAACTTGTGAAACATAGTCTCGGACAACTGTCCAGAGTCCAGGACATGAATTTCAAATTCATCAGGTTTATCTGCTGCTTGGCTAGGTAAGTAAGCTCTGGAGAGCGTATCAGCTAAAACCAGATGGCTGCCAGGTATGTACTTAACATTGACTGCATAAGGCTTTAATCTGAGAATCATCTTCTGAAGACGGAGAGGTGCTTGATGAATGGGCTTCTTCAGGATTGCTTCCAACGGTTTGTGGTCACTTTCAACAGTAATCTCTCGTTGCCCATACAAATAATCATGAAACCGCTCACATCCAAAGACAATGGCCAGCATTTCTTTTTCTATCTGCGCATAATTTTCTTGGCTTGGAGTCAGGGCTTTGGATGCGTAAGCGACTGGGCGGTCATTCTGCAGAAGAACTGCACCAACACCTTTTGAACTTGCATCAACAGACAGGGTCACTGGTTCTTTCGGGTCAAAGAACTTGAGGACTGGAGCTGAGGAGATTGAAGTTTTCAAGCATGTAAATGTGTCCTCTTCTAATTGTCCCCAGGACCATTCAACATCTTTCTGTAGTAGTTGGCGAAGTGGAGCACTCTTCTGAGACATGTTTGGGATGAACTTAGACAAATAGGTTACCACACCCAAGAATCTCTGCAAGTCTTCACGATTAGCTGGGGCTGGCATAGCAATAATTGCTTCAACTTTCCGAGGGTCTGGCTTAACACCGTCTGCACTCAACACATGGCCCACATAATGAACTTCAGATACTCGAAAATGGCATTTCTCCCTGTTAAGCTTAAGGTTGCGCTCACGACAACGGTCCAACACCTGTTTAAGCCTCACATCATGCTGCTCCACATCTTCTCCCCACACAACAAGATCATCCACAATTACCTCAACACCTTCAATGTCCTGGAACAAATGGACCATAACATTCTGGAAGACTTCTGGGGCCGATGCTATCCCGAATGGCAAGCGTGTGTAACTATATCGGCCAAATGGGGTGTTAAAGGTAGCTAGCTTGCTACTGTCCTTGGCAAGTTTAACCTGCCAAAAACCATGGTTAGCATCTAGGACACTGAACACTTTTGCATTGGGCATTCTGCTAATCACATCTTCCACGGTCTGCATGGGGAAATGTTCGCGCATGACGGCACGATTGAGGTCGCTAGGATCCAGGCACACTCTGAGCTTGTTATTCTTCTTCTTGGCAACCACAAGACTGTGTACCCAGGCAGTGGGCTCTGTACATTTCTTAATGACTCCCAGCTTCTCCATTCTCTGAAGCTCCTCTTTAAGAGGCTCGCGAAGAGCTACAGGAACCCTACGGGGAGGGTGCACAACCGGGGTGGCATTGGGATCAATTTGAATTTTGTGCTGGACGCCTTTAATCTCACCCAAGCCCTCAAACACGTCTGCATACTCAGATTCCAGGTTTTCTTCTTGAAGGTGGTAAATTCTCTTTATCAGGCCTAAATCAAGACAGGACTTCAATCCAAGAATGGATGGTAAATCTTGCTCAATGAGTATGAAGTCTAACACGGTGAATTTCCCTTTGTACTCACAGGTTAGGCTGATCTTGCCACTGGGTGTGATTCGACGTCCGTCATACACTTTCAGCTTGGCTTTGCACTGGCGGGTCTGTTTGGGACCAACTGGAAGTCGAGCCAACAACGACTTGGAAATGACGTTACAATCAGCCCCCGAATCTAATTTAAAATTCACATTTGTATCAGCAATCTTGAGCGAGACGTGCCAATCGTCTTGAGAGGAGCATTCATCACTGGACTCCACTGAAAACGTCAGAAGATCGGCTTCGTTGTCACTGCCCTCCAATTCAGCGACTGCGTGTATCGTTTTCCCGCCAAAATCCCGCAGTCTTTTCCGGCAAACCTTCGCAAAATGATCTCGCTTTTGGCAGTAGTCACACGTTTTGCCCAAAGCAGGGCAAGATCCCCACGAGTGAGAAGAACCACAAAACGTGCACTTTCCTTTTTGTGAGCCCGAACCGGGTCTCGGTCGACGTGGAGGATTTTTTTCCTGCCTGCCGCCGCCAGCTCGAATTTCATTCACGGTCGGATTTTCAATGTTAACGTTTTGCTCCTTTGGGCCCATCACTTTAATCTGTTCTTTTGAAGCCTCGGACGCTCTTGCCATAGAAATCGCTTTTTCCAGTGTAAGCTTCTCTTCCCTCAGTAATCGTTCCTTCACTTGTAGATCTCGTATACTAAACACGAACTTGTCTCGCACCATGTCATCAACCGGCGACGGGTACTCGCAAGATTTCACCTTGTTTTTCAAACGAGTGACGAACTGATCCACGGTTTCAGAATCTTTCTGTGTTATCTGCCAAAACTGATGTCTCTCGAAGACTACGTTCTTCCTGGGGTTACAGTACTGCTCAAACTGCTCAAGGACTTTGTTCAACTTTTTCTCGTCGCCTTCGGCAAACTGAAATGTGTTGAAGACCTCAATGGCGTCTTCTCCTGCAAAGTTTAGCAAGATAGCAATCTTGACCGCATCGTCTTTCTTTTCGCTTCACGAAGCAGTTACGTAGATATCAAACTGCTGCTTAAATCTCCGCCAATTTTCTGATGTGTTTCCGTCGAAACTCAAAGCGCTAGGCTTGTGAAAACTATCCATGATCCACTTCTGACACCATGTCAAGAGAGCAAGTTTCTGAAGCGGCTAGCCCGCGCGCGATTCCAAAGTTCAATGTCTTCAAGTTAAATGAGCATGCGTGTCACGCATAACATCCTAACGTGACAAAAGATACAGATAATAATGATGATAATGATAATACTCATGATACTAATGATAATGATGATAATGGTGATAATATAATAATGATGATAATGATGATAATGATGAAAATGATGATTATGATAATAATAATGATAATGATGATACTGATGATACTGATGATAATGATGATGATGATAATGATGATAATGATAAAAATAATGATAATGATGGTAATAATGATAATGATGATCATGACTAATGATAATGATGATAATGATTGATGATAATAATGATAATGGTGATAATAATGATAATGGTGATACTGATGATACTGATAATACTGACGATGATGATGATGATGATAATAATGATTATGATGATAATAATGATAATGATGAGACTGATGATACTAATGATAATGATGATAATGATGATAATGATAATAAGGATGCTAATGATGCTAATAATGATATTGATGATGATGATAATGATGATAATTATAAAAAATGATGATAATGATGAAAATGAGGATAATGATGATTATGATGATTAGGATGATAATGATTATGGTGATGCCCTGATTTTTTCAGGCTTTTTTCAGGCTTCTTCTTTGCAATTGCTTAAATTGGAAAATTTACTGCGATGATCACTCTTGACTCTCATCTACAACCGCAGTACAAATATGAAATGTTTCATATATAGGTCACATCATTTCACTGCACGGGAAAATAATAACTCAATAAATTGACTTCGCTCCCAATGTGTGGCTTCATCACTCAGTTGGTAGAACATTGCACCGGTATCGCGGAGGTCACGGGTTCGAATCCCATTGAAGCCCTGATTTTTTCAGGCTTCTTCTTTCCGATTGCTTAAATTGAAAAATTTACTGCGATGATCACTCTTCACTCTCAATAATGATACTGATGATACTGATGATAATGATGATGATGATAATGATGATAGTGATGATGATGATGATAATGATGATAATGATGATAATGATGATAATGATGATAATGATGATAATGATAAAAATGATGATAATGTTGATAATGATGATAATGAAGATGAAAATGATAATGATGAATTATTTCATAAATACGTCACATCTTTTCACCGCACGGGAAAATTATGATAACTTAAATGAAAATTATGATAACCATGAGAAAATCCATACATGGGTTTCTTTTTCCTATATTGTTATGGGGCTCCGCTTGGCGGCCCTTCGGGCTGCCGGAGCTCCGCTTTTATTATTATTATTATTATTATTATTATTATTATTATTATTATTGTTATTATTATTATTATTATTATTATTATTATTATATGATTATTATTATGATTGTTATCATTATTATTATTATTATTATTATTATTATTATTATTATTATTATTATTATTATTTATTCAACCGAACTTGTAAACGAATAGTCCAGTTTCGAATTCGCCATGACTGCTGAGTAAAAGCAGTGACAACGTCTTTGTACAGGGTTAGCCTAGACCTAAAGAAAAATATTCACAAATTCCAGCGAGAAGATGACCTGTTTACAACTCTGTCTGTTGTTTAATTTTCAAATTTGTGGCACTCTCCCGCCGGTTTATGAGTATTTTTTCAGGTCGAGGCTAACCCTGTACAAATGCGTTGTCAGTGCTTTTATTCAGCGGTCATAGCGAATTCGAAACTGGACTATTAACATAACTGAAGATGATCGTTGAACGATGGAAACATGTCTTGTTTTAAACTTAAATTTGTTGCCCATTTTTAAAAAAATAATCCATAAAAGTAGACAGGCTGAAAAATGCTGGAAATTGTTGCTGGTCACCTTAAAAAGTACCAGGAGGGTTTTCAAGATGGATGCTCAAAAGAAGAAACGCCATTCATACGCCACACAATTTTGCGCCTGAAATATTTATTATTATTATTATTATTATTATTATTATTATTATATTTATTATTATTACTACTATTACTATTACTATTGCTATTGCTATTGCTATGCTATTGCTATTGCTATTGCTATTGCTATTGCTATTGCTATTGCTATTGCTATTGCTATTGCTATTGCTATTGCTATTGCTGTTACTGTCACTGTCACTGTTATTATTTCCCTTAGAGCCGGGGCTATTTAAAGATATTCAAAATAAACTCTAATATCGTGACGATTTTGGATGGGTTAATTAGATCGCAAATCCACGGAGGGACATGAAAATTGGTCAACTAGGATCGAAATCTTTGTCAAGAGGCAAACATATGACGGACAACACAAAATGTGTGTGGGTAAAAAACATCAAATCTCTAAGAAAAAAATTAGTTCAAATGGGCACTATTACTACACACTTTTCTGGATATTTTAGTTACCTCGTGATGGTGGCCTGGTAGTTCGTGGTAGTGTGGTTGTTGTTTCAGGTGACAGGATCGACGCTATTGTTGCTGAAAATTTTTTATAGCGTTTGGATTAATTGAAATGGCTATGAACCCTCACCACAGAGTTTTTTGAAAATTTGTGAAAGGTGCATCTTATGCTCAACACTTAAGAAATAGAACACATGTACCGTATTTCTCTCGAGTTTTAGTATAAATGTACCAGCGTTCTATCAAGAACACCGTTCTCTGATTGGCTACGCTACTCTCCATCTATTCTGTGATAGATAGTGGGCAGCGTAGCTGTGTGAGCCAGAGGCCTGACTTCTTGGTGTTTTCGAGCTGTCTGTTAAGAGGATTTAGGTAAAGTTTTGAACGACTAGTAGATTTATGCTAAGCAATTAGATTGTTTGCTCTCGAGTATGCGTGATAGTTGACTCAGGCGGCGCCCTCGTCAAGTGTTTACCGTTTGGCTTCTTTTGTACCAGTTCCAGATTTCTCTGCTTTCATGGCCATGCCAAATTTCAAAACTAAACTTAGATAGCAGTCAATTTTACTGGTCATGAATTTTAATTGGTGCTTCTTCCAATATACTTCTTTAGACATTCTAGATAGTCAGATACCTGGTGATGATGTGTTGTCTGGTGGCTGTTCGGCAGATGC
>JAHPZR010005302.1:37500-47500 GCA_019787425.1 Platygyra sinensis
TTTCAATTTTCGACTTACATTTTCTCAGCTGATATTGCACCTGAAATGCTGAAATGTTCTAGGGTTGCTAAAGTAAAAGTGTGTTATTTCTAGTGCTGGTATACGTTTTTAATTTTCAGAATTTTGACTTATTTGAATTTTCGGGCCGTCATTTTGGAGAAGGGTCCTATTGTAAACGGATATAAATATACCGCCTCTTATGCTTGACGAGGACAAAAACACGTCATGTAGAAGTCTAAGAAATACACATACTCCTAAACATTCTCGAAATCCCGGTGGCGATAGTAGTCAAGCATCCACTGAACAGCTAATTGTCAAAACGAAGCACAAGCCTTGGCCTTGTTTGGTCATAAAGCTGAACTTCATAACTATAGCTTGGAATTTTGGGTTCTTAGAATACTTAAGTAGTCATTCCCGAGGAATTAAAGCAAAAATTCGACCACGAAAAATTACAAAATAAATTTGTTGTGTGATGTAGTGTTGTAGCTTTTTAAGTCTACTCCAGTCAGGTGACAGCGTCTTTTGTCACAGTTGCTTCATAGTTAGATTTTAGTCTAAAACTTAAGACGAGTGGCGCTAATGGCTGATAAAATGTGATTTGACTGTAACACTGAAATACCAATATTTAACAAAGGAAGATAGGTAGCGTATGTTGCACTGATCATAATTTTACGGAGAATTGCAAAGAATGCAGGCCAAGCCGTGTTTTGATGATTGATTGAGTGGTGTGCAATTCATAACATCGTAGTTAGCAAAAAATTTAGTCGAAAGTATTGTAACGAAATCGATAGCGTGATTGCACGAGCTAAGATGCGCGTGCTAAAATGTATAACGGTTGTATTTGAATAGGATGTTCGCACGAATGCTAAGACGGTTAATGCGAGTAATGAATGCGTAATGTACTCGTAAGACAGGATATATAAGAGACTCACGTTGTGTAGGAGTGTGTGAGGTCTAGTAGACTTGACATGTGGAGTTAAGCTGAACGCTAGGAGACAAGTTATTTTAAAAACCGTTGGCTGTTGGAGTCTTTGAGTGAAAGTTGTTGTTGCCGCGCGCGTTACAGTATTAAAAAAAGCAAGTTGTGAGCCATTATAATTATAAGATGGCTTAAATAAAAATATCGGTATTCATGTACGCCAATTCCCTATACACCCTATTCCACCATCCATGCCATTCTTTTTTTTTTGATCGGAATCATTTGCGATCCAATATGGAGATCATTTCCGGTCAGGGATCATTTGCGGTCCAATTTGGAGATCATTTGCGGTCCTGGGATCATTTGCGGACCGTACAGTTCCACTGTGAGCTAAGCGGCTTAGCGATGGAAGCGAAGAGGTTCTCAGTTCTCAAAGTTATTTATACTGTAAGCTAAACGGCCAACGTGTTTCCGACCAAAGATCGAAATGCTGAAATGCTGACGGAAGGTGTGAATGATCATTTCAGTGGATATTGAATGTATTGATTATTCATAAATTTTTAGTTTTGAAATCCGCGTGTCTAGTTTTTTGAACAACTGTGCCCGTCAGTTGTGGTTTTTATAGTATGAAGAAGCTAAGATAATTCGTCCATTAGAAATGCAAAACCTTATTGAGAATCGCTTCGGCCTCTCTGAACAAACATCGACGAATACTCTCTCCCACCGGATGCCAATTTTAATTTATTGGAAATATTGTATGAGAGTTGATCGACACCGCAGTCAGAAAGTGTCGAAACATCGAGATATTTTAGTGTGCCGAGGCACGACAATTTCCTCAAAAGCAAAGCCAAAATTATAATTGAAATCAATTGACATTTCTAAACAAGGAAGGGGACATGGGGATTTGCGGTGTTGCGGTGTTAATGTTTTTTTTAATGCGGTGATGCGGTGAATAAAATCTCAACTTGCGGTTTTGCGGTGATCTCAAACCGTACGGTGTGCGATGTTTGTGTTTCCCACGCTGCGGTGTTCGGTGCAATTAAATTATTTGCGGTGCTGGGGTTTCTTGTTTAATCTGTCTCAAACCTAAATTTGACCTTAATTTTGAATGTAAACTTAATCTGTGCTAATTTATAACAAACACGTACCATTGAGGCTAGTAATTTGCGGTCCAATTTGGAGATCATTTGCGGTCCTGGGATCATTTGCGGACCGTACAGTTCCACTGTGAGCTAAGCGGCTTAGCGATGGAAGCGAAGAGGTTCTCAGTTCTCAAAGTTATTTATACTGTAAGCTAAACGGCCAACGTGTTTCCGACCAAAGATCGAAATGCTGAAATGCTGACGGAAGGTGTGAATGATCATTTCAGTTGATATTGAATGTATTGATTATTCATAAATTTTTAGTTTTGAAATCCGCGTGTCTAGTTTTTTGAACAACTGTGCCCGTCAGTTGTGGTTTTTATAGTATGAAGAAGCTAAGATAATTCGTCCGGTGCATTTAAATTATTTGCGGTGCTGGGGTTTCTTGTTTAATCTTTCTCAAACCTAAATTTGACCTTAATTTTGCATGTAAACTTCAATCTGTGCTAATTTATAACAAACACGTACCATTGAGGCTAGTAATTCAGAGTAATTTGAAACAAAATACAGACCAACATTGTCTAGGTGATCTTCAATACACTTCGGCTGCCAATCCGAAGCTGTGTTTTTTTGCGTAACGTCACCTCTGCCCAGGGGACCTCTGCCACTCGGAGCTCGTGTGGAAACGCAAAGGCCGAATATAATGTATTATTGGCTGCGCAGCTTTTTTTATACGAAAAAAGGAAAATTTGGCGAAATCTACCAGCCACAAAATATATTCAGATGTCGGCAGGAAAGAAAGAAAGCTATCTAAGCTAAGGAAGCGCGTTTGGTAAATTTGTAACTTACACAAGTTAACTACTTTTTTTTCCTTTCCTCGTTGTTATTTTTTATATCTGGATGACTTAACTTGCAGTCTAAGATCATGTAGAGGTAATTCTAATACTGGTCTATACCCGCTCCAAGGTCCTGCGACTTTCATTGACCGATACCTTTTAGCTTTTCAAACTATTATCTATAGCGAGCCCCAAGGTTACAATGGGCGACCAAAGTGTTGAGACACTTGGTAGTAAAATTCGATTTTTGAGCGTCTTGGTTACATTTCCCCCTTCTCCCCCCCCCCCCCCCCCCCCCAAAAAAAAAAAAAAACAATCATGTGTTGATTTTTCTATTTCTTCGACTGCACAGACCACAGTGCCTACACAACATTGAATTGGGGGGCCGGTGGTATCAGAGAATTAACGCTAGATGCAAATAAAATAGAAGAAATTCGAAAAGCATCATTTCCTAAAAGTGTCTCAACTACTTTTGTCGCTCATTTTAGCCCCAGAACGCAATACTTTGAGTCAGGGTAGGGCTCCAGTCAGCTGGTTACTCCAAGAAAAGTGAGCGAAGTCAAAGAGAGAGGGGCCATCCCTCGAGGCTTTTCTCTGTTTTTCTTTGTCTTCTATCTTCGTGCAAGGTTTCTTTACAAGAAGAAGAAAACTGATTTACAGGCATCAGCAGTATCGACCCGTGGGCAATAATAAAAAGCGTTGTGATGTGTTTTAATATTTTGTTTGAAGTATAAAAGTATTATTTTAACTAGCTTTAATTGTAGATGTATGAGTTCTCGCGTTGAAAATACGTGACTTGCCACGCTGAGTCGACTAGCGGAAACGGGCTTAGAGAAAGGCGATGAAAATACGTGCTGCGGTGACGGTGTTTCGTTGACTTTTCTTGCGGTGATGCGGTATTCGTTAATTTTTTTTGCGGTGTTGCGGTGTACAGATCCCCCCATGTCCCCCTCAACAAGATCTACAGATTAGTTTTTTCCGTGGAAATTCTAAGACAATTTCAGACTGCCGGTTGAGTAGTATTTAAAAACACTTCCCTACTGCCAGACTCAGTGTGAAATGAAAATTCAGTTGCAGTTTTCTCAGCGTGAACATGTCAGAAAAGCAGTGTGTGACCTTCCGTCCTGAAATGTGAAATAGTTTCCCATAATCACCATAACCTTGGAAAACAGCTGAAAAGACTTCTTTCTACTCGTGATTATGGCGTTAAGTGATGTCTGCTCTGAAGACGGAACTCAGTTATTGGACCACTGCGACCGTCAGGTGATAGATTTCCCTGCATCACCTGACGAAGATGATACGAATTTTAGGATTAATTCGAACCACAGTAGTCTTGGGCATTGGCCTTAAATCTTTGAGTTTTAAACTTGGGCCGTTTTCGTATAACGGAAGAAAATATATACCATCCGGGTTCTTCCTAGGGCGCGGTATCATTTGTACATGGAATGATATGACTTCGCTGATATAGGTATGTTACATGAATAAAAAACAAAGCGAAATGCCTTTCCTTATCTTGGCAAACATGCTTCTCAGCCTTTTAATTTTTACTGTTTCAAATCATTTTACGCATTTTTAAACGATGTTGAAATTTTTGACCCTTTCAATTTTTTCCCGTTACTCGGTTTTTTGTTACTTCGTTACTCATTACTTCGTTACTCTGTTTAGTAACACCCTAATTATAGTATTCAAAAAATTATAACAATAACAATAACAACAACAACAACAACAATAATAATAATAACAATAATAATATTAGTAATAATATAATAATAATAGTAATAATCATTATAATAATGATAATAATAATAACAATGATAACAATGATAATAATGATAATAATAATGATGATAATAATGATAGTAATGGTAATGATGATAATGATGATAATGATGTTAATGTGATGATGATGATGATGATAATGATGATGATGATGATGATGATGATGATTTTTTTTTATTCAAACCTTTTTGCAGTATTTATCTAAACAACATTATTTTTACCTTACACAAAAGAATAAGAATTATTACTTATACATTATTATTTATACATCATTATTTTTAAAACACACAATATAATAACTAAATTGAAAATATATGGAATAAAGGAAAGAAATACTGCTTATAAAGTTATTGACAATTACATACTTTTAATTAAGATTAAATCAAATTTAAATCAAATGAAATACCTCAAACATCTCCCATTTCTTTTTGAACTGGCGGATCTTATTTGTCTTAAAGGCTATGTATTTTTCTGTTTCATATTTGATTTCCTTAATTTTCTTAAAATGGTAAAAGATGGGAATAATTCCTTTACACCTACAGGTCCACAGATACGTTTTTCCTAAAATTACTATATAGTTAATCAGATCCATTCCCTCTTTCAGAATGCCTATCATAATGTCACGTATCGAGAGGCACCCGCAACTTCCAAGCCTATTTAATATACAAGAGGACACCATATTCCAAAAACACTTGGAAAAAGAGCATTCAAATAAAATATGATGAATGGTTTCTCGATTCTCTTTACAAAAGGTGCAGTTTGGATTTGATACGTACCCTATTTTAAAAAGACGATCATTTGTGTAGAGGATGTAATTTAACATTTGTATTGGAAAGAGCGTACATACAGTTCTGCTAGCAACCCTCGAAGGTAAAAGATAAACTTCTGAAAGTTGGTCTTCTTTTAAATAAAATTCCTGACTGAGCTTATTCCATTTCCTAGGTTTTTCGTATATAAATTTTATCAAATGTTTATAGTAGTTTTTACATTTGTAATTTTCCAAATCAATGACGGTCTTGAAGTTTTGTATGTTAACACGTAATTTTGATGGAACAGACTGCCTCAGACCAGTCCAAACCAAAAAATTAGAATTTGTTAAACCTTGCTCTTCCATTGCTGTAAATGACTCTGTATTTGTCATGTCATAAAGTAAGTCCTTTGTGAAAATTACATCGTTATCAAAGTAATGTCTGTAGAAAACAGTTTTGCCCTGTATCAAAATTTTTTTATTATTCCATAAAATGTATTCGTGACCCCTACCAGGGTCAACAATTTCTCTTAAATCAGCCCACCAAGATAAAAGTTCATGGTAAAAGATTGGTAAGGTATTTGTTTGCTTTACGTCATAATTACATTCAAGGAGAAATAACCCTCCCTTGTTGCTCAAAAGATAATTAAGATAATGCTTCCAAAAGCCACAACACTCAACGATGATGATGATGATGATGATGATGATGATGATATGATAATGATAATGATAATGATAATGATGAAGACCAACGTGTTCACCAGTGACTGGGCAGTTTTTGGATACCATAATTGTAGCAAATATACTGCAAAGGTTGGTCAAGACAACGTGAACATAGGCGTTGTTACAATATTTCGGCTGGCCAACACCAGCCTTCTTCAGGTTTATTGAATGGATAAATGCTTGTTGATCTTTATATTCACCGGAAATGACATAAAAAGGCTACGTGATGTGTAACATTAATAAAAAAGGAAATACATAAAAGTTAATAATACATGGTAACAAGGTTAAATAAGCAAAAGAAAATTAAAAGGTAGCTAAATTATATTACATTTCATCTCTTCTGTTAAGGACTGCAGGCTCCAGTGTTTTTCCTCTGTGTATGAGGAATGCCTCACGAGTCTTTCTGATGGAGCCACGACTAGTGTGTAGTTGTTCGAACGGTATAAGGATCATGTGATCCTCCGCGTGACCACTAGTCAGGAAGTGTCGTGAAACCGCTGTGGGGGTATAACTACAAAAGGGGTTTATAACTGGTCGCCTATGTTCATTAAAACGGCCTTTAAGACGACGTTTGGTCTCTCCGATGTACTGAAGATTACATTTAGTACACTGAATCATGTAAATAACATTAGAGGTTTCACAAGTAATATGTGATTTGATTTTAAACGTTTGTCTAGTAATATGAAAAGTATATTGATTACAGCCATCCTCAATAAAAGGACAGACGGTGCAACTAGTTTTGATTGCACCGAAACGAGCCGGATGGAGACCTGGGGTACTTACCATTTACACGGGAAAACCGGAAATTCCAGTTGGAAAATCAAATGGTTCACGCCATTCCGTTTGGGAAGCTTCAGAAAATATGGGCTGCGATATGAGGTGATGCTATTTTTCTGCTCTTTTGAGCCTCTCTAGCTGATGTGGATATATTTTATAGTGATTCCCACTCCCGCAACTTCGCATTTAATTGTTTTATGTCTATGCCTGAATTTTCCAACCGGATGGTTTTTGTAAATGGTAAGCACCCCTAGATTGGTCGGTGTTAGTAGGTTCCGGCAATTGAGCTCTAACAAGAATGTCACTAATGTTTTTACAACGCCGGTAGGCTACTACAGGGAGATTATTAAAAACTTTTTCACAGCGACCAGATGAATAAAGCACGTTAGAGTGTTTGTGAATTATACGGGATATGTTAGGTAAAGCGGGATTATAGGTAATGACGAACGGAACAGTATCTGTCTGTTGTTTAGGTTTAGGTTTAAGAGCGTCGTTCCGAGAAATGTCAGAAGCACGTCGTATCTGGGTTTTAAGGAAGTTAAGTTGGTAACCTCGATTGACGAGGTAGTCCATAAGTTCCTTACAGCGTTGTTTGTAAGTGTCATTGTCGGAGCATATGCGTCGAAGGCGAAGTGCAAGGCTATATAGAATGGAACGTTTAGTGTGGGTGGGGTGGCATAAGGAGATAAGTAAATATTTAACACTTAATTACTGGTCCCAAGGGGAACAGTGAATTTTGTTTCCTCGAATCTCAATATTTCCCGAGACGAAGTCGAGGGAAACATTGAGATTCGAGGGAAACAAAATTCATTGTTCCCCAAGGGACCAGTCATTAAGTGATTTGTTATATAGCAAAACAAAACAGAAGCAACTTTTGAAAAACGCGCTGAGATTCCAGCGACAACATCAGGCCGCCTCTGATCACGTGCAACAGCGGTCAACATTTCGCAGGTAACAGTAACCTGTTTCTCGTTGGACGTCATAGTTTTCGCAATGTTGCCCGCTCATGGCATTTGGCGGGAAACAGTTTCATTGTTAGAAGTCATGTGACCATGAACTAGCCAATGAATGGGCGTGCTGTGGCGGGAAAAACGCCAGCTATATAACATTGATGTTTGCCAGTGGGTTCAGTGTAAAGGTCGGTTTCTACGAGACCATCCTTAAGTGAGACCATCACATCAAGGAATGGAATATTAGTGAGGGAATGCGAACAAGTGAATTTAATGGTGGGATGTAGGTTATTGAGATAATCGACAAATACTTTCAGTTTATCTGAACCTTCGGTCCAAATAACGAAAATATCGTCCAGAAATCTGAGTCATGTATGAGGTAGATAAGGTGCGTTAGTGAGCGCGTCATGTTCGAATTTGGCCAGGAAAAGGTTGGCAAATGAAGGAGCCATTTTGGTGCCCATAGCAGTACCGTGTTTTTGTAGGTAGTGTTTGTTGATAAATGTGAAATTGTTCATGTTGCGGATGATTCGTATGAGGTCACAAAGAGTTTCCGTGGGATGTTCATATCGTTTCGTTTGCGAAGGAAAAAGCGGCAAGCCTCAATACCTTCACTGTGAGGGATGTTGGTATAAAGAGAAGTGACGTCAAGCGTGACAAGTATGGCATTGTCGGGAAGTGGTGTGTTGATAGTGTTCAAGTTGGCAAGTTTGCTAAGGAAATCAGTAGTGTCTTTAACGTAAGATGGAACAGTACAAACTAATGGTTTTAGGTAGTAGTCAACAAACTGAGAGATACGTTCTGTGAGGTGGTTGTTAGAAGAAACTATGGGTCGTCCAGGATTGTTAACTTTATGGATTTTGTGAGTATGTAAAAACGTCCAGGCCTGGGGTCGTTTTGTACAAGGTACTGTTTTGTTTTCTGGTCAATAAGTTTATCGTTGAACATGCGTTTAACGTATTCAGTAACTCTTTTTTGTATCATGGCAGTCTTGTCCTTTTCTTGTTGTGATCGTACACGGTTTTTGCAGTGGTTTAATCCTTAAAAATTATAATTGTAGCATCAATTGATAAAGAGTGGTAATTATAACCCATCAAAATCTGCAGTGTCTTGGAAAGTGCTGGAAACTGTTTTGAGTCACCTTAAGGCGGGGGTACACCTGAAGTCTGTTTTGACATCGCTTAACACGGCCTTTCTGCCAATGTTCCCATAACCACCGTTTGGCGGTTTTGTGTAAATGTTTGGGTGATTTTTGGACATTTTCGGCATTTGGACATTTTTTTCTCAAAGAATAGGTTAAATTGAGGAAAATACAAAACATTGAAGATTTGATGGATTTTGAAAACTGAAATTTGTAGTGAAGAATTAGTAGACGGATACCAAACAGTCCCCTACCAACCTAGGGCTCTCATTTGGGGTGGTCAACTGTCTGGTAGTGTTTCCAATCCATTTTAATCCTAACAATTCCCTTTTAATACTTCAAATTTCACTCCTATTCACCCTCCTCCTATTTACCCCCGCCTTAAGCAGAAAGGCCTTCAAAAGCTTTGTGCTGGGTTTAATGGCATATAAAGAGTTCTGAGCTTGAAAATTTTATCGGTTGCACATTTTAATGGTGTACTATAAACTGCCGCTTATAAGCCACCCCGGTTATAGGCCCATCTGCCTGAAAACTAAACAATACCTCCTGTTATAATCCCCCCGCCCCTGGATATAAGCACCCCCCCCCCCCTGCCTTCCTTGTTTTGAATTCGTCTTAATTACCAGAAAATGAAAAACCTATTTCGATCAACATGTGCAGCTATAGTTCGTTTCAAAACAACTTTTTTTATTCCAGTTATAAGCCCCCATCGTATGTAAACCGGTACCCCTCCAGTTATGAGACCGTTCAAAACCCCTTACCAAGTTTTATAGGAATCAATTCGTCATATGTAACAGCATCACTTCGGACTCGGTAGAAATTCAAATTGAACGCATGTTCGAGACCGCATTTTTTGTTATTTTTCACTTCTCATTTTTGCTATGTATGTCCCTGGGCCTAAGCAATTTAAACGTATTAATTTAAAAATAGGAAACGGCAGTAAATGAATTTTGTAGCAGATACATAGTTTCATCTGTTCGTTTCTCCAGCTGGCCGTTTCCAAGGCTTTCTTTTAGTGTTCTCACCTTGCATTTTAAGACACGAT
>JAHPZR010005302.1:52500-60311 GCA_019787425.1 Platygyra sinensis
TTGTATCAGATTATCTGTAAGTTTAAAGTTAATGATGCTAAGTTCCATGTGTTTTCTCGCTGATAGAAACAATTTTAACTTCTGGCTGCAGGTGGGATTATTCCAACAGGGTCCCAAGTCGTGATTCTCCAGTTCCAGGAGTTAAAAACTCTTGTGTTTTCTCGTCTTAAAAGCAATATTTTAACATTGCTTTTACCACTCGAAAATAACTTTATATCTTCGTGCCGCCATGGAATATCCTTAAATGTATTTAAAGGTGCTTACAAGATATATACGCATTCACCGCCTCAGTTTCGTAGTACACTCAGGCAAAAAGGGTGAGGTTGAAGACATAGCAACAGCAGCAGCAGAAGAAGGAACAGATAAGTCGTCTGGAGTACCGGTACTCACAAGATGAGAGTCAAATAATCATGACTTGGTTCCAATTCGTCAGGGGTCAAATATTCCTGTGAAGATTCGCAATGATAAATTGTTGTACTCAAATGGCAAGTAGTGAGAAGGAGACTACGAAAAAAAATTAGCAACAGCAAGCTGCAACCACTCGTAACCTGAATTAAAACAGTCTTAAGTAAAAAAAAAGATACTAATAACATTAGGTGTTTGCATGCGGCTGGCACAAACAGGTGAGGAAGTATTCTAAATAAATCAATAGGGAACTTAAACAAACCACGACCGCGACGGCGACGGGAACGCCGCCAAACGAAAGGTTAAATGAGCAGAACAATAGCTGTGCACGTGCGTTATAAATCTTTGTACATTTCGTTGTCGTTCTCTGCCAAACAACAACGTGAAATGACCAAGTTTTGCGCATTTTGGAGAACCTGGGCAACGATGGCAAATATTTTGGATTTCCTTGTGGAATTGATCGCTGGCATTACATATTTAGTTTGAGCGGGTGTTTAGACAGATTTGCGCTCTGAACGGATTTAGTTGCTTAAGAAATTCAAGAGTAAAATTTAAATCCATTTTTTGCTAGGCGTCGTCCCTGGCGTCGCGGTCGTCAGTTCTTAAGTTCCCTGTTTACTATTAGACAACCACGAGACCAGTATACTCAACCAGGCGTAGCCAAGTTCTCAGTCAATTATGAATCACTAGTGCGAGCAATCTAATTCATGGTATCGCAGTCAGAAACCTATTATTATGGTTATTTCAAGAGTAATTCCGTCTTTCTGGACAATGTGAGTACAAACGTAAATTTTTGTTGAGCTTCACCGTGGTTTTTCTAATTTTGAAAGATTTAATACTTACAGTAACTTTTGTCCTCATTTGATGAAGTTCATCGCTCAGCTCCTCAAATGTCGGTCTGTTCTTTGGATTTGCCTTCCAGCAACCAAGCATCACACTGTATCTAGCAAAAGTAATCATAATAAAGATAATATTTGATAATGCTGTTCTAAAGAACAGTTGTGATTCGTGGAAGGGCGCATGGAAAATTACAGGTGGTTGCGGAGGTAAGAAATTTCTCTTCTCCTTTAATTTCAACTCGATATCTTGCTCCTTAATGCAGTTTTAGTTATTATAGAAGTGTGCTATACAAAGAAATTTAAACGATTTTCCAACAATTTCCGAAGATTTCCGAAGGCTATCCGAAGGTCATGTGAACGTTTTTCTACTAATATTTTCAAAGACTGGCCAGGATTTGCGAAGATTTTCGAAGACGGCCAAACTGAAATGATCTGAAGATCGATGTTTTGTTTAAAGTTCATTCCATCGTCAATGCAGTATCATCACACACATGAAGCTATCGTCATTTTACGAGCATTTCATGACGATTCCTTTCAGTCTCGGTAATCCTAGTAATTCACTGCAGTTTATATAACAAAGTTGAGTAATAACTTATAGTCGGTAAAGCCGTGACGAATTTGGAAAGCAGAGTTTACTCAAACGGTCCTTTTACCAAACTCATCACAATGGTTAAGGAGGCATATTGTACGCAAACTCAATACGGCTTTCCAACGCTTAAGAATTCCATATTGACCTGTTATCTTGATATAGTCGTAAAATACCATTATAGGTTTGTTGTGGAAAGTCAAACAAAATTTTAAGAATTTGACGTCTTTTAAGGCAAGGATTCAATAGAAAGTGTTTCAGTTAAAGGGCATCTTAGTTGAAAACAGTATTATACACTTAATGTTTCTTTTTATTAACTGGTTCTGGGCTTTGTAGTCCATTACAATCGGAATAATAATTAACTATATTTAGTGCAGGAAGCCACATCAACCTAAGCTGGTTTTTTGTACGGGTCCTCCATCTTGGTAAAATTGGAATTTGGTTTAAAGCAAAAACCGGAAAACTCAACTCTTATATGACGCCAGGGGCCCGTTGCTCAAAGCTCCCGGTAATTACCGGGCCCGTTAAGCTGTCTGGTTTTCCATTAAGGATAGGAATTTCAAAAGTTTTGAAAATGGTGCAGTAAAGTTATCAGCTAAAGAAACAAAATGGACTTATTAGAAGTCAGAACACACCCTACTTTTCTCGAGACTTTGATTGCAAAATATGATTTCAGGCCCGTTAAGTTACCGGGGCTTTCGAGAAACAGGCCCCAGGCCGGAATAGAACCCCATCCTCATTGGTGGGAGGCGAACCCTTTCGCCACCGCGCCATCCCGGTTCCTCTGTTCAAAGTAGATATCTCCACAGCTGGTTTGAATGCGAAGCGATTGGTTTTCAGCCATTGAATCAGAACCTATTCACCGCCGCCGTGTTGAATTATGGTGATGTGTGGTGTCAATAGGTCATTTCTGAGTTTTCTTGCGCCTCTGTTTCAAAACGAGTCTAAGTGCGCACTTAGACTTGCTTTGAAAAAGAGGCACAAGGTAACTCGGAAGTGGCTTATTTACATTGCAGGAGATCGAAGACCCCGACCACACTACCCCAGAGGAATCTAAAAACGCAACAATCACTGGTCATTTTGGATTTGTGTTTGTGGAACACTCTGTCACTGAAATCACATCATCATTTTTGAAAAGCTCCGTTTTCAAAACAGCAAAACGAAAAGCAGGCGTTTTCAAATTTCCCTGTTTAGAGATCGTATTCGAAAAAAACTCTATAGATAGGTAAGCCTAACCGTAAAATTTTAACGCTGCGTTTTCAAATTTCTGCGGCATTGTGTGGACACGGCCTAAATATAAACCTTTATAACGGCTTTACACAAAAAAACAACTTGTGTTTTGCAACACGAGTGCTTTTTCAGCCAAGGTTTCCTTTTAGCATGGACCTCATAAGCCATTTAAGCTTCGCACTTATGTCCAGGATTGAACGTAAGTATTGTTTAATTAGTACTTCATATTTGGCAGGGTTATTCGACGTTTTCATATTACTTCATATTCGACAGAATAGGCCTTTTGCAACAAAAAATCACATGGTACAAAATCCGCCATGCTGGAGGGCAAGCTCATTATTATTCCCGCACTGGGACATTAAAACAAAGGCCAGTCACGCTTAACTGGTTGAGGTCTCTTTGTTTTAAAGTCCCAGTGCGGGAATAATAATGAGCTTGCCCACCAGTATGGCGGATTTTGTACCATGTGATCGTTTGTTGCAAAAGGCCTATTGTGTGTGATTTGGTGACTTTTTACCAATGAGGACACTTTGTGACGCTTATCATAAGAAATTTAAATCTCATTAGCGTTCAATCCTGGACATATCTGAAGCTTCGCGAAGACACACAGCACCCTAGCTTTCAAGCTCAACCCCAACCTTTGTTCAACTTTCAACTTGTGTTTTTATTTCGTTTTTCTTTTTCTCTTGTTGCTTTGTAATGCACTCTAGTATAGTTGTATTGAACGTGTAATTTGCTTTGTTTCGTGTTTTACTCAATAAAAATGTAACAAATTAAAAAAGATACCTTTACGTTCACTAGCTACTTACAGTTCAGGAGAACAATAATGAGGCTTTTCCAAGCGATTTCCTGCTTTCAGGTGGGACAGCAATTTACGTGTTAATATCCCAGCATATGGGGCACAGCCTGCATATGCACAAAGGGAAAGTTAGCAGCTACAATTTTAAAATGCTGCGTGTCACGCTTTACATGATTGGTATAATTAAGTTTGCGTACAAGCCAAGTGGCCCATCAGGCCGGAGCTTATCCTGGTTTCTAAAGCATGAAAAAACTAAGAATATTTCTACGTCTCCCTAGATGGGATGCTAGTCCATCACAGGGTTAACCCCAGCATTATATCTGTCATTATCCATTAATACACCTGGGTGGAGAGAGGCACTGTGAGGGTAAAGTGTCTTGCCCAAGAAACAACACAATGTCCCCGCCCAGGGCTTCAACCCGGAATGCTCAATCCGAAATCGAGCGAATTAACCATAAGGAAACCGCGCCTACACGGTTCGTATAATACAGTACAGTAATTTTTAAGGACACAGAATCAATTCTAAGCACTTTTTCGTTGCTCCAAATTAAACAAGAAGGTAGTAAAAATGTATGTCATTATTTCATTTTTTTTCAGGCCAGGGTTTAATGCAGATAATAACAATAACATAACATAACATAACGACAACGATAACGTTTAGCTACACAGTAAGCTAATTGGGGACACCTATCTACCGGTAGTCAAACTAATCTACATGCTAAACATTAAATGCAAAAATACTAAAATACTAAAACGTTTTAACTTAGGAACCATGCACTGCGAGATTAAGAGACTTCAACCCAATCTTTCAATTTACAAGGGAAAAGCTCTGGTCCGGAAGTTGGAGTTTTCAGGAGGGCTTATTGATTTCAAATGATTTTCAAGATTGTCCAATCCCTGGCCTGAGCGCTAATCTCGCAACACTGCCAGAAACCAGAACTACTCACCTCCAGCTTCGATTTCCCAAAGCAAGATACCAAAAGACCATCTGCGCAGAAAAAGCTTGTATTAGTCTGGATGGAGACTTAATAAAATACAGTACACGCACACAAAAGTGCTCGCCATCTTAGCAGTTTTGTTTTTAGATCGGCAGTCATGATAAATTAAATCAGGACCAACACAGCAGTAGGAGTGATCAACGAAGAAAAGATCGTTAGCTTATTTCATCTGGTAACAACTTGATTTGTCATAAAAACAACGTTCGTATGGTAAGAAATGTTAATACTGTCAGTAATGTAAGTATTGTAAGTGATGCTACTTTTCTAAATAATTTGTCTATTCAAATAAAAATTTAAGTAAAAAGGACAATTTGTCTTCTCAAACTCATTAATAATTCATTCAAGTTTGATAGCCAATAAAAAGAGGCTAAATTCGTCACGTGCATGAGTTTTGATACCCAATGAAAAATTCGCTATTCGTTAAGATAGTTTACGCGTATTTGCTTTATACCTTGATAACGGGGAATACGACTTTCTTGACTTCAGTAATTTTCTCCTTCGCAAACCATTTTTGGCTCCTACACCGTGCCACTCCTTCCTCGCTCGCGGTTGGACGCTAATGAATCATGCATAAAAACGCGTTCTTTCGGAAAAGGGGAAATATTTAACACTGCATAATTTCTTTTTGTTTCGTTTGCGAAAACATGTCACTGCATAATTCCCTATTGCTTCATTTGAGAAGTCATATCAAAAACTCGTGCTTCGTGTTTCATCAGGGCTGTCCAAACACCTCGAAACAATAAAAGCACTCGGCCTGAGGCCTCATTACTTTCTCGGTGTTTGGAACCCCTGATGAAATACTCGCACTTGTTTTTGATATATTACATGAAATCTAATAAGAAAAATTAGCCTACATCATCGCGAAAGAGGTTGTTAGGATTCAAACCAAAACTTACACATCACTTTGGCTGGTATAAAGACCTTGCTCCAGAGATTCCACCGCAAGCCACTTTACTGGAACCTTGCCCTGCGAGTAAATGAGCAAAAACAGCAATTCATGAAGACTGCAGTGTTATACTAAGCAGAGTTTTCATGAAGACTGCAGTGTCATACTAAGCAGGGTTTTCATGAAGACTGCAGTGTTATATTAAGCAGGGTTTTCATGAAGACTGCAGTGTTATACTAAGCAGGGTTTTCATGAAGACTGCAGTGTTATACTAAGCAGGGTTTTTATGAAGACTGCAGTGTTATACTAAGCAGGGTTTTCATGAAGACTGCAGTGTTATACTAAGCAGGGTTTTCATGAAGACTGCAGTGTTGTACTAAGCAGGGTTTTCATGAAGACTGCAGTGTTATCCTAAGCAGGGTTTTTATGAACGTTTTCAGTAGGAATGCAAGTGGTTTTCCCAGGCAGGCAAAACTATCAGAACTGAACTTTTTAATTTTAACCAGAGTAACGTTTTCTTAATATGTATCAGAACTGAACTTCTTCATAATTTCTTACTCTTTCGGCGTTACGCAATCTTTTTGTATTAGACTCTTTCTGCATTACGTAACCCTTTTGTATAGACTTGCAATCGTACGTTTTTCGCATATATTAGTTCAACTTAGACTTGTATTTTTTCGCTCGCTCAAAAAGTTTTAGTTCTAATCTTCGGTGCGTGCGGTACGAAGCGGGACCTCTTGGACAATTTCTACTATCGTTGGACAATTGGAGTATAGTGCAGATTCGTGGTCAAGGCATGGACATTTGGACTGTCGTAGATTCGTAGTCGAGGCATCGTTTTAGTTTAAGCGAGTTTCGTTCGTGCAAACGTGTGAAATAGAATAAATGTTTATCTGGTAAACACACGGTACATGGGAGCACTATTTTGTGATGACGACCGGAACAAAATTTGAAAGTCTGAAGTTGAATCAGGCACGTTTGTGCCGTTTCTAACTGCTACATGAAGCATAACCAGATCTCTCAATACTCAAGGTACAACAGATACCTCCAAGAACAGAAAGAGAATTGAAATCTTGCTATAGAATTCAACCAAATACGAAAAATTGCTGTTGAATTCAATCATGTACTTTATTTCGTTAATTACTATCATGTCAACAACAGGAATGATTAGTTCATACCCCAGATTTCTTCTCGTACACATTGGTCGTGTAAAGATCACGTGTTAACCCAAAATCGGCGACTTTAGCTACCATTCCATCACCAAGAAGAACATTTCTGGCAGCGAGATCTCTATGCACCCACTGGAATATAAAAATATGTATTAAGATACGTTATGTTAGGGCCCCAGGGGATACTCAGGTAAATATAGTAAACTGAAACTTGTAACAATAATAAAATAATAACAAACATTTTTAGTATATACCAAACAAGTGAATAGTACTTTTCGAGCGCGCTGATTGGCTAGCTCGGAGGTGATTACTGAGCCAAGTACTATTCACCTCCACTTCGGTGAATAATTGTTAAATATCGCGGAAATTCCATGTGAATATGATCAAATGCGCGTAACAAACAAATATAGTCATCCTTCTTCTAAGCCCCTCTGGTTATCGACGTATCTACCTGTAAGCTTCCCCGGATATACCCGCCTCCCTGAATTCGAGTTAATATGATGTTTTAAAGCCAATACATGAAAATGGTATATCGATCAACACTGTTTTAATTCCCAGGATAAAACTAATAAGCCCCTTCGTTTATAAGCCCATCCAAAACCTCTTACAAAGTTGTATAAGCCAAGTCTGAGGGCTTTTTGGGAGTAAAACATTTTGCCTCTGTTCCGTTTGGGGAGAGAAGTTAAAGCACTTCATCCGACAACCTTGTTAAAGTAAATGTGAACCGCCTTCTTTGAAGTCCCAACATCTCATTTCCCCTTATGAGCACGAGAGGTGCTAAACTCAGAGAATTGAGGGAGTACATAACTGCCATACTGTAGTATCCCCTCCAACTCCCCCTGGGCAGTACCCCTCTCCACACCATGACAATTTGCTCTCCTTTTGACAAGGCACCACAC
>JAHPZR010005303.1:0-5000 GCA_019787425.1 Platygyra sinensis
GTATAGATTGTATTTTAAGTTAAAGCAGAGTTCCTAGGTTCCACGATTCGTCAAATTAGCACATTAGTCTTAGAAAGCACTGACGACGTAAGTAGCCGAGAGTTTTAACACTCATCTTAGCTTCGTTATCACTCTCGAACACTCGTGGGCTACTCTTTTCGAATTTGAGCCTGGTCGACGATGTTTTTGATCATGTTTTGCCTCTAGGGACCTTTATACACGCTAATCTGCCCCCCCCCCCCCCCCCCCCCCCCCCCCGGCATTAAATTCGCCGGTGCCCATTTATACACCTGGGTGGAGAGAGGCAAGTGTCCCTGGCCAGGGCTTGAACCCAGGTCGCTCGATCCGGGGACGAACTTACTAACCATGAGGCCACCGCGCCTCCACACAACAAATAACGTGTTATTTCTGTTCACGTCATACTTTGAGGAAAAAACTCCCC
Organism: Platygyra sinensis; assembly: GCA_019787425.1. NCBI lineage: Eukaryota > Metazoa > Cnidaria > Anthozoa > Scleractinia > Merulinidae > Platygyra > Platygyra sinensis. Next base: position 443 of record JAHPZR010005303.1, read on the forward strand.
CCCCCCCCCCAATAAATTAGATACAATAAAGTCATCGTAGAATGTTAACTTGAAGAAAAACCTCAAATAAGCATTTTAACATTATTTCAAGAAAAATATATGACTTAATACGGATTAAAGTTCAAGAACATTACCTCAGAAATAAAGCAAGCGAGTCTGCAGCACTTTAAATACTCAAGTGAGCTGATTTGGCTTCCCCGATAACGACCAACTCTAGTTGTTATAATGTCAATGGCATCAACCCTTGTACCGTCCTTAAATTCAGTGACGTATTCACTCTCTAGCTGTGACTGTCTGTTTGTGCTCGGAGTGTTTTCTGCTTGTCTCTGATCAGAGCTCACCCTTCTTTCTGAGAAAGAGGCATGCCTGTAAGGAAATTTAAAGATGAAGTATTTAGAACCAGTGTAACCTAGGCTCTTATATTTCTGGGCTGTGCACTAAACTATTATTCCACAAGCATACATTGGATATGAGATGATACATAGCCAACAAGACACATAGCCACGAGTTGGCTGCAATCATCTCATATTCAACAAGCGCAAACTAAAATAGAAATTAAAGGGCCCCAAGAAATCAAACGTCGGCTTGCTATATTTGTAGAGCATGGTATAATTAGCAATTATTGAATGAGGCGAAGTAGGATATAAGAATTCTGCAGATCAAGGAGGGTGTTATCCACAGAGGCCGAAGGCCGAGGTGGATAACACTCTCCGAGATCTGCAGAATTCTTCATATCCTACGAAAGCCGAATTCAATAATTGCTTTATTATTCATTCAAAATATTTCCCCGTTCTTAAAGGAGTTTCGCCTTTCGCTCTTTGTTTTTCCGCTCACCAAAAATATCAATCTCGTCCCCAGGTTTTCTCGGTCAACGGTTCAATAATTTTCAGCGGGCTGCACTTTTGACGTCATTGGTTCAATAATTTTCAGCGGGCTGCACTTTTGACGTCATTGATGCAATATGACGAAGATTCTTTCCAAATTTGGTGAACAGCAGCTGGTTATGGTGAATTACGCGTTTGGTTTTAACCAATCAGAAACGGGGAAATACTTTGAATGAATAATAATTAGCGATTACTGAATTCGGCTTTCGTAGTATATGAAGAATTCTGCAGATCAAGGAGGATGGTATCCACCGAGGCCGATAACACCCTCCTTGACACTTAGGGGAGAACATGAGCCCTTTGTTTTTACTGCTCACCAAAACTAAGACAACCTCGTCCCCAGGTATTCTCGGTCAACGGTTCAATAATCTGCCAAAGGCTGCACTTATGACGTCATCGGTTTAATAAGACAAAGTTCTTTCCAAATTTGGTCAACATTTGCTGGTTATGGAGAATTATACAACTAGTTTTAAGCAAGCAGAAACGGGGAAATATTTTGAATGAATAATAATTAATAGCTCTTATTATATGGCTAGTTCCGTAAGCGGAGAAGATGAACCGAATCCTGCCCTGTGATTGACTACCCAACGGGCAAGATGGAGCTATCTTGCCCGCTCAGGACTACCCGCTATATCCCGCAAGAAAAACCATTCCCCCAAAACCATATAGTAAATCCTTTACTGACCAAGCTTGTTCGGTCAAGATGGCTGGATTCAGCTATCTTGACTTCACACTTGGTAAATAAGCACTTAATGACTGGCAACAAGGGAGACAGTGAGTTTTGTTTCGCCGAGACCCTCAATGTTCCCCCTTGGCGAAGCTGAGGGGAACATTGAGGTCGAGGGGAAACAAAGCCCACTGTTTCTCGAGGAGCCAGTCATTAAGTGTTTTGTTATACCTTGCGACTCAAAAATAGAAAAAACTCCGAAAAAAATGATTTGCTTGACGCCATTGCATACACTGGCTGCGCTCGCAAAATTGAGCGGCTGCCAAAACCAACTTGTCCTATCGAAAAATCACGATAACGGTCTTTTTCTTCGTAGCTAACAAAAATATAGACTGTACTTAAGTTACATTGACTTTTTCTCATGCTTAACTCAAGCATTCTGAGTTTCATTTGATCAGGAACAGCATATTTTGCTGTAAGTTACACAAATACTGACTTTCCTACCTGGCGACCGCGATCGAAGAGCGAGTTGACGCACGTGGGCGACCCATTTTTGGCGCCAAACCAAAACCTTGGAGGCACAAAACGTTACTATTTTCCCTTTTGTTAATCTGCATGATATGTTTTTTTATGTTATAAATCCCTTTTCCTGAATAATGAATGACGTCTCTAATGAGAAACCTTGTTCTACTTCAATGGCTTTATAACATCAGGCCGACTGGAGCACAAATTTCCGGCGGTTACAAAGTGCACAACAGGATCACATGCGAGTCGAAAATTCAATTTGTTGTTTCCCTAGGGAGTTAGTGAGTTTTGACCCACGGCACGTGACGCATTCTCCTCCAATCGGAAAACGTATTTGAGTTGGCAGGTATAACAATAACCCATATATAATCCATGCTGGCTAAGCCAATGAAAACTCTAAAATTGCATTATCCAATGATCCAGTTTTTAATATTAGGGACATTTAGATTGGACTACGAGTACCAGATAGAGTACGAGTACGATTTTCGATGTTCAAACCAGTGACGTTTCCAGCACCCTAGTTCTTCATGCTGGTTTTAGGCAGAGAGTTAGCTCATGAGATGAAATGGGTATGCGAAGTGATAATTTGAAGCTTGCAAACTAGAATTGAAAAAGTCATTCTCGCACTCGATCTCGTATTCGTACTCAAATCTTAAGTCCCCTTATATTTGATAGAGCAGGTTACGAACTGTGTCAGGTTAGTCCTAGTAAGGTCTTAAGTCGGCTGCCTTGACTGAGGAAATAAGACTTACACAATTGTGTAAGTCTTATTTCCTCAGCCAAGGCTGACGCGTCGAATGAATTTCAAATTCATGTGTCTGTCCGCATATTGACAATAAAATTTAGCCAATGAACACGCGTGAATTTCTGCAGTTATCGTAAAACACCAAATGTCCATCGACAGTGTATATTAGGGAGACTAGACGCAGGTTAGCGGACCGCTTTCGAGAACACCGCAGAGATGTCATCAAGGGGAGAAATGACCTTCAGGTACCTGCCCACTTCAATTCAACAAATCACACACTGGAGGACATGAAGGTAGCGGTATTGAAGGCAGGCCTAGTCAACCAGGACTACAGAAAGAAGCAGGAGATGCAAGGCGTGCAAGAGAAATTTTTTGTGAATAAAAATCCCCTGGAGGTAGTGAATAGTGCTTGTCAGTTGATGGTGTTACCATTCTGGTCCGTTAAAACTGACTGGTCAGTTTAGCACTAACGGTCTACGCAGCAAGACTCGTGTAAAGTTTGTCATCAGTTATTGGTCGGTTTCGATCCATCTATTCTTAGTCAGATCGGTTAGTTAGAGTTCCTTTTTTCGGTTTCGTTTACAGCGTGGATAAGTCGTTTGTAAGGCACCGGTACTTGTTGGCATCTGTTGAAAAGCATCTGTTCCAAGTATTTTGTTGTACCAGCTTTCCACAGTCAGTCATTGAAATAGTTTGTATTGTAGGTTCTCGCTGAAACGCTTCTCATATTATTGTGTATTAATCTGAAGTGGTTTTTGACGGCTACCGTGGCAGCAGAATAAGAACGTGCTACTCCGATTAGTTTAGATTAGTTTTGTCCGTGATATGGATAATAAGCGTCAAGAGATTATCACTAAGAGGGTGAATACCCCATAAAGGTCCTCTAACTAAGGTAATCCCTCTTAAGTTATTTTTAAACATGGCACCCAGTTCTTCCGAGGATGTTGGTCGCGCGCTGCGGGGGTGTTTTGGTTTATGATCTGTTTATGATCTGTTTATGATCTGTCTTTTCGTTTCGTTTGAAAGCAAAGCAAACCCTCAAACGCTGCGGGGATGTCTTCTTTGATATTTTGATTACAAGCAAAGGAGCTTCAATTTAATTGTGTCCTTTCTGAACCAAATCCAATTAACACTGGAGTTCCTCAAGGAAGTATTCTTGGACCTCTCCTTTTCCTCATCTTCTTTAACGATGTGCATAGTCCCTTTCGTCATTGTAAGATAATTACTTATGCGGATGATACAGTGAATTTTACATCCTCAAGTGATATCGATGTGATACAAAGCAAACTCCAACACCCCTAGCGTGTGGAGGTGCTGGCTTTTTTATTGACGAAACCCTTGATTACATAATCCTAGAAGCAACTTCCAATGAATCTTTCCAAGCATTATGGATCGAAATTCTTTTTCCCAAAAAGAAAAATGTGATTTGTGGTATGGTATATCGACAGCACAATTCACCAGGGAATTTTCTTAAATATATTGAGGAGGCACTTGAGAAATATTCTGCTGCAGGGAAGAATTTATGCCTACTAGGCGACGTTATTGTAGTTTTTAATGGTTTTTAACTTAGTGCAGTTTTTGCTTTAATAACTATTTTATTTTATTGTATTTCTATCTTATTATTATTTTATTATTATTGTTGTCTTTGTTATTGTTGTTATCATTGTGATTATTGTTATTATTGTTACTATTGTTATTATTGTTATTGTTGTTATTATTGTTATTATTGTGATTATA
>JAHPZR010005303.1:12500-20000 GCA_019787425.1 Platygyra sinensis
TCTCACTGTTTTAGTATATACTAAAACAACTATTCACCTCAGTGTCGGTGGCTAGCGGTGGATATTTACCGAGTTCGTGGTTCGGTAACTATCCACCGCTAGCCACCTCCACTTCGGTGAAAAGATGCTAATTATATCGAGGACTTCGTTGAATAGAGGTTCGTTAAATCGAGGTTCCACTGTACAATTTATCTCCAGCAGTGCAGAAAAAGCACATCGCCATTAACTTTTCGAGAAAACAAGGGGATGGTGTTGTATACCACCTTCAAGACGAAAACAAAAGTATCGAACGTTCCCGTGAAAACTAAGATTGTCACTTTAGCTAGTCGACGTATAATTGAATTTAGAATATTTACGGGAAAATGTCCGTGAGCTGCGTGGCACTTGGATTACTTAGTATTTCGGGTGTTCGTAAAACCACCTTTAATAATTGATTTCTTTAAGAACACGACTGGTTCGCATGCTGTATTCGTTCACTAGTTTAGCTGAGGCAAATGATTGAGGAATCGTTAGTATAAGTACTCGATTTTGTAAATGATTTTCGATTTATTCCGAGAAGAAGTATGAACTACAGTGAAGTTCAACTCTTTGTTATAGTCTTTATAGTCTGTCTGAATCCCAGTTTCTACAGATTCCCACTATACAGAAATTAGTGTTCATTTGCCGTCGTCAAGTTCATCTCAGTTTCCATTTTCTGTCCTCGGAGGGAAAAAGCGAGCGTCATACAGTTTCATCTCGCAAGAGGTTCATTGTCTTTACATTTGGTGCTTTTTTTTTCGCTTTGTCCGCCAAAGTAGACAGAGTACATCGCGTTTTCTTTCTTGCATTTCACCGTTACCTCCCTTGGAATGTTTAAGGACTTTTAACTATCACTTGGTGCGTCTCAATTGGCTTCCCCAACCCCACTCCCATTGAAAAAAAATTCCAGCAGAAGAATATGTTCACTAACTATAGGGAAAGTAAACTTGAAATGTAATATGTTAAGATGTACAAACACTGAACTTACCTGTCCATGTCTCGAGAGTCTTTTGGACTGGCATTGATCTTTTCCTGTAGCTGATGTTCACATTCTCTCAGTTTTTTCTTCAATGCCTCAATTTCTTCCCCTTTCTGGGAAGTAATGTCTGTGCTGGAATTAAGAGATGGTGATGTAAGTAATGCGTGCGTGGAGGCACCATGATTGGTGCGATCGGAGGATCCGATTCGAGCCCTGGCCAGGGACATTGTGTTGTGTTCTTGGGCAAGACACTTCACTCTCATAGTGCCTCTCACCACCCCGATAAACAAATGGATACCGTCGAATTTATGCTGGGGGTAACCCTGCAATGCACTACCATCCCATCCAGGCGGGTGGGGAGGGGGGTAGCAAAACCTTTACAGAGACCAGGGATAAGTGCCGGCCTGATCGGTCACTTGGCTAGTATGCAGACTTTACCTTAAGATATGCGTGCGCAAGCCAGTGCACGTGCAATGCGCCTAATTCACCGTTTAGGCGTTAGATTTCACGTGTACTGTCACGTGACATCTGATGTAAACAAACCGGGAAAGTTCGGACATTCTTGTCAACCATGCGCTACATGTGTACGAAGTTTTCAACTTCGTTTACTACTATAATTTTCCCTCTGCTTTAAGTCTTTGAACGCTAAATAGTTTTAGCTTCAAAATGGCAGAAAGAAAGAATAAAAGCGACTTTAACGCTATGAATGTGGCAGAACTTATAATATTTGCAGGAACCGGTGGCGTTTCAGTCAGCGGATATTTGAAAACTTGGCTCGTGGAAATCGCTTCCACAGTCGAAAGAATGGTTTTGCCAGTGGATCCAAACTTCGAGAAAGATCAAACCACTGATACTGACAAATTAACAATTCATGACATCCTAATTCCCAACCATTTTCCCTGAAGACCGTGAACAACTTCAACTCTTCGCCGCCGTTTGGGTTGTACGACATTTTAAACTATTTCATTTTTTTACTCCATCGATTACGAGTTGCGCTGACAACTTCAGACGCACAGAGTATTTAAGAAATACTGGCAACTGATGAGATCCACATGGAGGATCGACACCATGATCTTGCCTAAACTAAGCCTAACAATGGCATTTAGAAAACAGTCCTAGGAAAGCACGCGCGCTGATTGGTTAAAAATCGTGTTTGTATAACACGATGGAGACACAGAACTAGCGCGCGCTGTCGACGTAATGATGGCGCGAGTAAAGAGAATTTACATTTTGATACTTTGGGAGAACGAGAAATGCTGTGGGAACACGAGCCGCAGGCGAGTGTTTCCACAGCTTTTTCGAGTTCTCCCAAAGTATCAAAATGTAAATTCTCTTTACTCGCGCCATCATTACGTCGACAGCGCGCGCTAGTTCTGTGTCTCCATCGTGTTATACAAACACGATTTTTAACCAATCAGCGCGCGTGCTTTCCTAGGACTGTTTTCTAAATGCCATTGTTAGGCTTAGTTTAGGCAAGATCATGGTGTCGATCCTCCATGTGGATCTCATCAGTTGCCAGTATTTCTTAAATACTCTGTGCGTCTGAAGTTGTCAGCGCAACTCGTAATCGATGGAGTAAAAAAATGAAATAGTTTAAAATGTCGTACAACCCAAACGGCGGCGAAGAGTTGAAGTTGTTCACGGTCTTCAGGGAAAATGGTTGGGAATTAGGATGTCATGAATTGTTAATTTGTCAGTATCAGTGGTTTGATCTTTCTCGAAGTTTGGATCCACTGGCAAAACCATTCTTTCGACTGTGGAAGCGATTTCCACGAGCCAAGTTTTCAAATATCCGCTGACTGAAACGCCACCGGTTCCTGCAAATATTATAAGTTCTGCCACATTCATAGCGTTAAAGTCGCTTTTATTCTTTCTTTCTGCCATTTTGAAGCTAAAACTATTTAGCGTTCAAAGACTTAAAGCAGAGGGAAAATTATAGTAGTAAACGAAGTTGAAAACTTCGTACACATGTAGCGCATGGTTGACAAGAATGTCCGAACTTTCCCGGTTTGTTTACATCAGATGTCACGTGACAGTACACGTGAAATCTAACGCCTAAACGGTGAATTAGGCGCATTGCACGTGCACTGGCTTGCGCACGCATATCTTAAGGTAAAGTCTGCATACTAGCCAAGTGACCGATCAGGCCGGCACTTATCCCTGGTCTCTGTAAAGGTTTTGCTACCCCCCTCCCCACCCGCCTGGATGGGATGGTAGTGCATTGCAGGGTTACCCCCAGCATAAATTCGACGGTATCCATTTGTTTATCGGGGTGGTGAGAGGCACTATGAGAGTGAAGTGTCTTGCCCAAGAACACAACACAATGTCCCTGGCCAGGGCTCGAATCGGATCCTCCGATCGCACCAATCATGGTGCCTCCACGCACGCATTACTTACATCACCATCTCTTAATTCCAGCACAGACATTACTTCCCAGAAAGGGGAAGAAATTGAGGCATTGAAGAAAAAACTGAGAGAATGTGAACATCAGCTACAGGAAAAGATCAATGCCAGTCCAAAAGACTCTCGAGACATGGACAGGTAAGTTCAGTGTTTGTACATCTTAACATATTACATTTCAAGTTTACTTTCCCTATAGTTAGTGAACATATTCTTCTGCTGGAATTTTTTTTTCAATGGGAGTGGGGTTGGGGAAGCCAATTGAGACGCACCAAGTGATAGTTAAAAGTCCTTAAACATTCCAAGGGAGGTAACGGTGAAATGCAAGAAAGAAAACGCGATGTACTCTGTCTACTTTGGCGGACAAAGCGAAAAAAAAAGCACCAAATGTAAAGACAATGAACCTCTTGCGAGATGAAACTGTATGACGCTCGCTTTTTCCCTCCGAGGACAGAAAATGGAAACTGAGATGAACTTGACGACGGCAAATGAACACTAATTTCTGTATAGTGGGAATCTGTAGAAACTGGGATTCAGACAGACTATAAAGACTATAACAAAGAGTTGAACTTCACTGTAGTTCATACTTCTTCTCGGAATAAATCGAAAATCATTTACAAAATCGAGTACTTATACTAACGATTCCTCAATCATTTGCCTCAGCTAAACTAGTGAACGAATACAGCATGCGAACCAGTCGTGTTCTTAAAGAAATCAATTATTAAAGGTGGTTTTACGAACACCCGAAATACTAAGTAATCCAAGTGCCACGCAGCTCACGGACATTTTCCCGTAAATATTCTAAATTCAATTATACGTCGACTAGCTAAAGTGACAATCTTAGTTTTCACGGGAACGTTCGATACTTTTGTTTTCGTCTTGAAGGTGGTATACAACACCATCCCCTTGTTTTCTCGAAAAGTTAATGGCGATGTGCTTTTTCTGCACTGCTGGAGATAAATTGTACAGTGGAACCTCGATTTAACGAACCTCTATTCAACGAAGTCCTCGATATAATTAGCATCTTTTCACCGAAGTGGAGGTGGCTAGCGGTGGATAGTTACCGAACCACGAACTCGGTAAATATCCACCGCTAGCCACCGACACTGAGGTGAATAGTTGTTTTAGTATATACTAAAACAGTGAGATAATATACACCACAAAAAAATTAATTTGGATGATTTCTTCGCTTGCCACGGATGCAAATCGGGACACCACTATTTTTCCCGAGTTGCTCGGAGGTAAATATCAAAGGATATTCGGAGTTTGATGAGCCAATCAGCGCGCGCCTTCAACGCTATCCACTGTTTTGGTATATACCAACGAACGTTATAATCCATCAAATCTTTTCGCTCGCGCGCGATTGGTCTAAACACGTCACGTGACCGAATATCACCCAGCTAAAACTGGGGGATATCCGAGATTATAACCCACCCATTAATTTTTGATTGATTTTATTGGCTATTTTACGTCACGTGGTATAAATCTCTGGACAGTTATCACGCAATAACCCCCGCCCGAGTCGATATTTGTCCTCCGATTGTTTCCGTCGAAGAGAAACATTAGGGACCTTAAGCATCGACAACGAAATGCACGACGACGACGTTCGCAACCCAAGGAGGATTGGGTCTAGGGTTTCGTTCTTAGTTTTGAGGAGACGACGAGCTTTGGTTCTCGGACTAGTTGTTCTCGCTATGGCCTTCAAAAACGTCCGAAATGTGCTTCTAATTAATCACAACGATAGCTTTATCAATGATGATGAATTTGTTGTTCTGTACGACCTCTTTGCATCGAAAAACCTCGACTTTCCGTATGATTCGTACGTGATTTTTGACCTGGAAGAGCTCTATGGAGTTTCGTCTTGGAAAACGAGATACACGAATTCTGAAGGAAGTTTTGCAAATCCCTGACATAATCACTTGTAGTCAGCACCCTGTTTGTGATGGACTAGAAGGTCTCTGTATGCTGTTGAAGGCGCTTTCATTCCCATGCAGATATGGGGACATGATCCATAGGTTCGCTAAACTGGTTCTTGCTCGCCGGCCATGGTTTCGGATCCTTCTGAAAGAAAAGTCATTTTAGTTTGTTGAAATTCGCTGAACTGTTAAATTTTTGACTTCCACTGGTCCGCAAATAATACAAAAAACAATCATTACAACGGAAGGTGGAGATGGATGTTTATCAGCATGTAAAAGTTTAGTTATTTACTTACGTTTTCATCAGAACGAAAATCTGCTGAGATTCAGTCGTCGACGAAGGCTAGACGACGTATTGACAACATCGCACATGCACAGAACCCTTGCGCGGGAAAATTTTACTTCCGCCCGTCGTCGTCGTGCCATTTCGTTGTCGATGCTTAAGGTCCCTATAGTCAGCACAAGAATTTCAACTTTTCTTTTCTCTTATTTAAGGTTATTCCTCACAATTGCACTGCGCATCCTTTCTGCGCATAATTTATGGCGTCATTTAGCGCATTCTCGCGCACGTGCACACTGAAAACATGGCGGATTTGCCTTGATATTGAGCTCTTTCAGTTGAAAAATGGCTATAGCTCACCAACGAGCATGGGCACCCCAATTTTTTTTTCCAGTCATTGTAATCAACTTATCATAAACTTTGCTTGAGGAAAGACTGATCTGATTTCTACTGCTGAAAATTGAATAAATAGCGAAAATAGCAAGTAAACTGTGGTCTTTTCTATTTTGCCCTATGGTAACCATGTCAAGAAATTTGGTTGAAATTTTAATCAAGGATTCAGCTTTCTGTCTAAATCAAACTTAAAAAGTTTATTTGTGTCCGATACAACGCATTGACTCCAGTTTAATGCGTGTTCTCATGAGTCTCTATCACAAAAATTTACAATTATTACTGGGAATGCGTTCTTGTAATAAGCGTTAAATAATGCCAAAATGGGTCATTTTCAATGCCCCAGTGCTCCTTAATGAGTATGGGCACCCCCCTTTTTTATTTCAAAATTGAAGTTCTCATATGATAAATATTCAGTGGGCAAAGTTTGAACGAAAATCTATTGTCAGTTTTATTTCAGGGGAATTACCTTAATATGGAAGGAAACCAAACTAGTGTTACTGAGTCTAGCGATGATGACATTAAAAAGCTGATGGCAAGTGCTGTTCCGGAAAGTACAAAAAAGTCACCAAAATACGCTGTCAATGTCTTTGAAGGTGGAGAAAGTCACGAGTAGACTTGAAATATTCTGTGGTCCTACGTAAATTTAAACCGATTCATTTTACAAAATGAAGATTTAATACAATGTGATAACTAACTATAAAATAAACCAACCGTTCACGTCCGACTTTAGCGTGGAGGAAGGAGAGAAAAATTCCACTTGAAATCATGGAGCTGGCTGAATTGGGAACCATGTTGAAACCTTTTTTAGGCAGAAGCCAGAAAATTCAGTGGAAGGAAAACCATACAGTCGCAACACTGTGAAAGCCAATTCGTTCCGGGCTGGACAGATTTTTTTTCCTGTTCCCTTCAAACAAAGCCGTTTTTCATTATTCGGGATAAGTTTTCAAGCCGGCAATCCATCACTGAAAGATCTTGTGCGACAGGGATTGATTTCTTTCACAAAGCACAAGCGTCCAATTTCCAGCGAAGACCTTGAAGTCCTCTTTGCAGCAAATCAGCTTGGTCTGAATGCTCCAGAAAGTTTTGCAAATTCGGCATGGTTTAACACCATTCTCTACTTCGGAAAGAGAGGCCGTGAAAACCAACGCGAGATGAAACACGGTCACCTTTAGCTCAAAACAACCGGCTGAAGTACTTCATCTCAAGCGAGAGAGCGACAAAAAATCAGTCCACCTTCAAGTGCTACAGATTTTACACATTCTGTGTTTCACAGATGTAAATTCTGAGACTGAAATACATTTCTTTCTAGTCAAGTTTATGAACAGTACGTCGGAATATATGAACCAAAAGCACCAAGTTTTCGAGTTTTTCATCCAAGGGGCGTTACGAGAATTAATTTCACATGACAGCTTGTCAAATTTGGTCCAATCACAGTGGAAATAAAGTTAGTTAAACCAATCAAATTTACTTTGCTCCCTCACGTCAATCACGCGCATTTGCCATCAGATCACCAA
>JAHPZR010005303.1:25000-47500 GCA_019787425.1 Platygyra sinensis
ATCACATCGATATCACTTGAGGATGTAAAATTCACTGTATCATCCGCATAAGTAATTATCTTACAATGACGAAAGGGACTATGCACATCGTTAAAGAAGATGAGGAAAAGGAGAGGTCCAAGAATACTTCCTTGAGGAACTCCAGTGTTAATTGGATTTGGTTCAGAAAGGACACAATTAAATTGAAGCTCCTTTGCTTGTAATCAAAATATCAAAGAAGACATCCCCGCAGCGTTTGAGGGTTTGCTTTGCTTTCAAACGAAACGAAAAGACAGATCATAAACAGATCATAAACAGATCATAAACCAAAACACCCCCGCAGCGCGCGACCAACATCCTCGGAAGAACTGGGTGCCATGTTTAAAAATAACTTAAGAGGGATTACCTTAGTTAGAGGACCTTTATGGGGTATTCACCCTCTTAGTGATAATCTCTTGACGCTTATTATCCATATCACGGACAAAACTAATCTAAACTAATCGGAGTAGCACGTTCTTATTCTGCTGCCACGGTAGCCGTCAAAAACCACTTCAGATTAATACACAATAATATGAGAAGCGTTTCAGCGAGAACCTACAATACAAACTATTTCAATGACTGACTGTGGAAAGCTGGTACAACAAAATACTTGGAACAGATGCTTTTCAACAGATGCCAACAAGTACCGGTGCCTTACAAACGACTTATCCACGCTGTAAACGAAACCGAAAAAAGGAACTCTAACTAACCGATCTGACTAAGAATAGATGGATCGAAACCGACCAATAACTGATGACAAACTTTACACGAGTCTTGCTGCGTAGACCGTTAGTGCTAAACTGACCAGTCAGTTTTAACGGACCAGAATGGTAACACCATCAACTGACAAGCACTATTCACTACCTCCAGGGGATTTTTATTCACAAAAAATTTCTCTTGCACGCCTTGCATCTCCTGCTTCTTTCTGTAGTCCTGGTTGACTAGGCCTGCCTTCAATACCGCTACCTTCATGTCCTCCAGTGTGTGATTTGTTGAATTGAAGTGGGCAGGTACCTGAAGGTCATTTCTCCCCTTGATGACATCTCTGCGGTGTTCTCGAAAGCGGTCCGCTAACCTGCGTCTAGTCTCCCTAATATACACTGTCGATGGACATTTGGTGTTTTACGATAACTGCAGAAATTCACGCGTGTTCATTGGCTAAATTTTATTGTCAATATGCGGACAGACACATGAATTTGAAATTCATTCGACGCGTCAGCCTTGGCTGAGGAAATAAGACTTACACAATTGTGTAAGTCTTATTTCCTCAGTCAAGGCAGCCGACTTAAGACCTTACTAGGACTAACCTGACACAGTTCGTAACCTGCTCTATCAAATATAAGGGGACTTAAGATTTGAGTACGAATACGAGATCGAGTGCGAGAATGACTTTTTCAATTCTAGTTTGCAAGCTTCAAATTATCACTTCGCATACCCATTTCATCTCATGAGCTAACTCTCTGCCTAAAACCAGCATGAAGAACTAGGGTGCTGGAAACGTCACTGGTTTGAACATCGAAAATCGTACTCGTACTCTATCTGGTACTCGTAGTCCAATCTAAATGTCCCTAATATTAAAAACTGGATCATTGGATAATGCAATTTTAGAGTTTTCATTGGCTTAGCCAGCATGGATTATATATGGGTTATTGTTATACCTGCCAACTCAAATACGTTTTCCGATTGGAGGAGAATGCGTCACGTGCCGTGGGTCAAAACTCACTAACTCCCTAGGGAAACAACAAATTGAATTTTCGACTCGCATGTGATCCTGTTGTGCACTTTGTAACCGCCGGAAATTTGTGCTCCAGTCGGCCTGATGTTATAAAGCCATTGAAGTAGAACAAGGTTTCTCATTAGAGACGTCATTCATTATTCAGGAAAAGGGATTTATAACATAAAAAAACATATCATGCAGATTAACAAAAGGGAAAATAGTAACGTTTTGTGCCTCCAAGGTTTTGGTTTGGCGCCAAAAATGGGTCGCCCACGTGCGTCAACTCGCTCTTCGATCGCGGTCGCCAGGTAGGAAAGTCAGTATTTGTGTAACTTACAGCAAAATATGCTGTTCCTGATCAAATGAAACTCAGAATGCTTGAGTTAAGCATGAGAAAAAGTCAATGTAACTTAAGTACAGTCTATATTTTTGTTAGCTACGAAGAAAAAGACCGTTATCGTGATTTTTCGATAGGACAAGTTGGTTTTGGCAGCCGCTCAATTTTGCGAGCGCAGCCAGTGTATGCAATGGCGTCAAGCAAATCATTTTTTTCGGAGTTTTTTCTATTTTTGAGTCGCAAGGTATAACAAAACACTTAATGACTGGCTCCTCGAGAAACAGTGGGCTTTGTTTCCCCTCGACCTCAATGTTCCCCTCAGCTTCGCCAAGGGGGAACATTGAGGGTCTCGGCGAAACAAAACTCACTGTCTCCCTTGTTGCCAGTCATTAAGTGCTTATTTACCAAGTGTGAAGTCAAGATAGCTGAATCCAGCCATCTTGACCGAACAAGCTTGGTCAGTAAAGGATTTACTATATGGTTTTGGGGGAATGGTTTTTCTTGCGGGATATAGCGGGTAGTCCTGAGCGGGCAAGATAGCTCCATCTTGCCCGTTGGGTAGTCAATCACAGGGCAGGATTCGGTTCATCTTCTCCGCTTACGGAACTAGCCATATAATAAGAGCTATTAATTATTATTCATTCAAAATATTTCCCCGTTTCTGCTTGCTTAAAACTAGTTGTATAATTCTCCATAACCAGCAAATGTTGACCAAATTTGGAAAGAACTTTGTCTTATTAAACCGATGACGTCATAAGTGCAGCCTTTGGCAGATTATTGAACCGTTGACCGAGAATACCTGGGGACGAGGTTGTCTTAGTTTTGGTGAGCAGTAAAACAAAGGGCTCATGTTCTCCCCTAAGTGTCAAGGAGGGTGTTATCGGCCTCGGTGGATACCATCCTCCTTGATCTGCAGAATTCTTCATATACTACGAAAGCCGAATTCAGTAATCGCTAATTATTATTCATTCAAAGTATTTCCCCGTTTCTGATTGGTTAAAACCAAACGCGTAATTCACCATAACCAGCTGCTGTTCACCAAATTTGGAAAGAATCTTCGTCATATTGCATCAATGACGTCAAAAGTGCAGCCCGCTGAAAATTATTGAACCAATGACGTCAAAAGTGCAGCCCGCTGAAAATTATTGAACCGTTGACCGAGAAAACCTGGGGACGAGATTGATATTTTTGGTGAGCGGAAAAACAAAGAGCGAAAGGCGAAACTCCTTTAAGAACGGGGAAATATTTTGAATGAATAATAAAGCAATTATTGAATTCGGCTTTCGTAGGATATGAAGAATTCTGCAGATCTCGGAGAGTGTTATCCACCTCGGCCTTCGGCCTCTGTGGATAACACCCTCCTTGATCTGCAGAATTCTTTATATCCTACTTCGCCTCATTCAATAATTGCTAATTATACCATGCTCTACAAATATAGCAAGCCGACGTTTGATTTCTTGGGGCCCTTTAATTTCTATTTTAGTTTGCGCTTGTTGAATATGAGATGATTGCAGCCAACTCGTGGCTATGTGTCTTGTTGGCTATGTATCATCTCATATCCAATGTATGCTTGTGGAATAATAGTTTAGTGCACAGCCCAGAAATATAAGAGCCTAGGTTACACTGGTTCTAAATACTTCATCTTTAAATTTCCTTACAGGCATGCCTCTTTCTCAGAAAGAAGGGTGAGCTCTGATCAGAGACAAGCAGAAAACACTCCGAGCACAAACAGACAGTCACAGCTAGAGAGTGAATACGTCACTGAATTTAAGGACGGTACAAGGGTTGATGCCATTGACATTATAACAACTAGAGTTGGTCGTTATCGGGGAAGCCAAATCAGCTCACTTGAGTATTTAAAGTGCTGCAGACTCGCTTGCTTTATTTCTGAGGTAATGTTCTTGAACTTTAATCCGTATTAAGTCATATATTTTTCTTGAAATAATGTTAAAATGCTTATTTGAGGTTTTTCTTCAAGTTAACATTCTACGATGACTTTATTGTATCTAATTTATTGGGGGGGGGGGGGGGAGTTTTTCCTCAAAGTATGACGTGAACAGAAATAACACGTTATTTGTTGTGTGGAGGCGCGGTGGCCTCATGGTTAGTAAGTTCGTCCCCGGATCGAGCGACCTGGGTTCAAGCCCTGGCCAGGGACACTTGCCTCTCTCCACCCAGGTGTATAAATGGGCACCGGCGAATTTAATGCCGGGGGGGGGGGGGGGGGGGGGGGGGGCAGATTAGCGTGTATAAAGGTCCCTAGAGGCAAAACATGATCAAAAACATCGTCGACCAGGCTCAAATTCGAAAAGAGTAGCCCACGAGTGTTCGAGAGTGATAACGAAGCTAAGATGAGTGTTAAAACTCTCGGCTACTTACGTCGTCAGTGCTTTCTAAGACTAATGTGCTAATTTGACGAATCGTGGAACCTAGGAACTCTGCTTTAACTTAAAATACAATCTATACCAGGGGAGAAATAGGCTGCAGTTCAAGGACTGCCTAATCGTATCCCATGACACATCACTTTCCCATCCATCCTCTTTTCCATTGCTTTTTTCCTTGCTTGACGTCATGATCAAGACGGGGTAGGGCGAGGTAAGCCTGAGTGCGTTTAAACGTAATTAGTAGAGGGGACTTCTCCCCTCAGCAACATTTCTTTTGTGACACAATAATAAAGTTATTATTGTTATTATTATTATTATTATTATTATTATTATTATTACTGTCTCGTTTTTCGTCAATTGAATTTTTCTTTCTGACCAAATCTAAGTGCTCTTCTTTTTGATCGAAAGAAATTGTAAATAGTGTTTTGACGGAATAGTTTTCTTTTAGCGAATCAATTAATTGTATATAGGATTTTAATGTTAGCGTTTTTTTACCGATCAAAAAATTGTTTGTATTATCCCGATTATTACTATTATTATTATTATTATTATTATTATTATTATTATTATTATATGTAGTAAAACTATCTGTATTATTGTTATTATTATTATTATTATTGTTTTGAGAATGAGACACGATTAGGACATACAAGATGTCATTAACAATGAAAGCCGAAATCCTCATTGTAAAATTTCCTGATTCAGATTGCTTATGAAGTCGTTGTGGCTGTGAAGGAGTCCTTCTCCGCATTCACTTGTA
This sequence comes from Platygyra sinensis, assembly GCA_019787425.1. Taxonomy (NCBI): domain Eukaryota; kingdom Metazoa; phylum Cnidaria; class Anthozoa; order Scleractinia; family Merulinidae; genus Platygyra; species Platygyra sinensis. The sequence goes on from JAHPZR010005303.1 coordinate 30,217, forward strand.
CTGTAATGGAAATGCTAGTAGATGACGCTCCACTTATTGGCTCGGACAGCAAGGCATTTCAGAACAAGGTAAATTTGCTTTCTGTTCTTAAGTACTCGCCGGATAATGTTGTTTCCAATATGATATCCTTGAGAGATGGTTGGTGAGGATGGAAATTATATAAATGTAAATTGCACTTATCTTCTAGCTCCTTTTTTACGTATCGCAAGGAATGCTACGTTTGAGACGATCAGTTGTGAAGGAAATTTAATACTCAAAAAATATGTTTTATTTCTCGTCGCTTACATTATTGTAGTGAGTTAGTGGGTTCAAATCAGACTTACGGTTACATTAGACATAGATATGCTCAGCTATTTGTGCGGGGACATTATCTATTCAGAGAATTTATTATTAGTAAATTATTTATATTATTAATATTCATGAGTGCTCACTACGTTATGTCTGTTTTTAATCCTTAGATTTGGAAACTGCAGCATACTCACCTAAAAGAAACCCAACGTTATGCGTTAAGCGAGGTGATGATCCTTGTCAAAGAACGAGCAAAGACATACGATTTAAATTTTCTTGTTCAAGTGAGTTTGCAATGTTAATCAAATTGGTTTTAAACACTAAGGCGCGCTATATAAGGAGGCTTCCCTGGGAAGCACTGAGCTCATTTGCCAATCAACTCTGTAGAGTGCGGACCAAATTCAATATGGCGGGCGATTCGAATTCACGAAAGGTAAGAACTCCTTGTTTGCTTTCAATTTTCTTTGACAAAAATTCTGCAAAAAAATTATTTTATATGTTCATCACTTTTAGATTACAATCATACTGGATGAAACATTAATAGAAGAGCTGCGAGGATGGTTGACGGTTAACTGCGGCGAGATCGTCAAGGTGGAAAAACCACGTAAAAAAACTCCAGCCACACAAGGTAGAACTGCAATGATCGCTGTTTACTTTCCCCGTCGAATGCGGTAATACTTAACCTTGAGGGCTTTTGTATTCTTTCCTTTGTGCACTCCGGCTTGTGGCAATATCGCATCGTCCTATGCTATTCAGGCGCACCAGTGCGTAAATTGTAAATAAGATTATTCAATGATATAGCGAACTCTTTTTACGTTCACCTACCCGTAACCTACAAGAAATGCACTAATTATTATTCCTTGAGGGCACTTTTCCCGTTTTTTTTTTTTTCATTGATTTCTGTCAATGAACTGAAATACAGACCTTCCTTTCACAAGTATTGCAGCCCTGTAATATTTTGGCGCCAAGTTAGTTACCGGCTTCGATACGAACCGTTCCCTTACTTTTTCCATCATTTTCAACACAGCGCTTGGGAATGTAATATGCTCACTTCGATTTATTAGTAATCCGCATTACCGTTCTATTCACGTAGTTCAGCAAGAACCAGAAGAAGAAGAGCCACCAATTAATTTTGAGGATCGTCATCGTGAAATTATTTCTGCGGAAACACGACCCGAAGGTCATTCTCACACACCCGAAGAGAGTCATCAAATTTCCTGCTCGTACTGCCGCAATGCGCCGTGTATCCTCCAAAGCGAAAATCTCCCTAGCCGACTGCGAGCTTATGGGACCCCAAGGTTGACAAACCATGTCAAACGAAAGGGAGACTACAAAGCCTTCTATACAATTCTAAAGAGGAGGGGGTTATGGCGTGACCCTATTTACTTGCAGAGGAAGGAGGCCCTGGGCTGTTTTATAGAAGATGTTCGTGAAGTGATGCCAGTCTGTGTTGTAGAGGACGTCAGGAAGCGATGGCCAAATCCTCATGGGGTGCCGTACTGTGGCCATCGTCGATCATGAAATAAGCAATTGCAGATACACCGTCAGCCCTTCATAGCATCAACTTTCTTGATTATAGAATTAGGGGCGTGTGTGTGGGGTGGGGTGGGGGTGCGGGTTGATTGAAAAACACAATCGTAAGACAACCAGTAATATTTCCATTTTTAATTCTCGTTAAACAAGATGACAAGTTACAAAGGAAAAGGAAACACCTGTTTTCTGCTACACATAGCTTGCGTGCTACTTTTACTGTTCCTGGGTGTAAAGAAAAAATAGAAAAACATATCAGCACTCATGTGTTACCAGTTGTGATATTTCTGATCGGTTTGAGTAACAATCTTGCAAATAGAATAACGATGCAACCACAAAATGAGCGGTTGCCCAACTTTTTACGAATTAAAATTAAGTGTCCAAACTTATATTACGATCTTTAGTAATATAGCTTGGTGAAGCTGTCATTTTCACAGAGAAGAAGAGCCCAGCACCCCTCCCCCCCCCCCCCCCCCCCACACACACACACACACACACACACTATAGCTGCCTTTGAAGTAAAAGGTTATATCGAAGAAGAGACATTGCTGTCAGTAAATGACAAAGATATGAGACCACTTAGCTTGCAAAGTTCCATTCCTATCACAAGTTGCAACACAGTCTCCGAGGCCAAATTGTCCGTTCCTTCTTCTACCTTTCTGGTGTTCCTTTCCTGTATACAAATATCGAATGATTAAGCGAAGGCATCACATAAACAGTCAGCAGATTTACTGACTATATTTGAACAGAACTGTTTTTGTCATTATACATCAGAATTCCATATATGATGTGAGCAGTAATTATGTTACGCCCCGTAGGGAAATCTGTTCTCGACCATTCACTTTTAATATGTTGTGGCTCCTAAAGGAGCCGTTTGTATAGTGTGATGGAAACATAAGTCTAGCAACTGCCATGGTAACTGAAATAGAAATAGAAGTAAATTCCATTAGCAATGTACATACAGTTAATGTTCTATGTGGCTATTGTATATTACCAGCATTTCCACTATAATATATATATATAATGCAATTATGTAAATATACTTTTTTTTTTTTTTAAGAGCAATACATCTACTCTCTTCCACTGTTCTATATCTATTGCATAGTTTCTTTATAGTTTTCATTACTATTGGTATTTTATCAATTTATAAGGTTTCTACAACTAAAAATAAAATTTGGTTCCATCATATAAATTTATTCATTTGATATCACTTAGGTTGGGGTGGTGTGCCTACCATTTGTTTCATATATAGACCAGAAATGCATAAGAAACACTTTAGTCAAACATCAAACCTATTCACACTGCCAGAGGAGCTGCTGAAATTTTATTATTTTGAAACAGTGCTCTCCATATGGCCTGTCGGAATTCAAAAGTCTTTGGTCGCAGCACTCTGGTAGGGGCCATTCTCCCAGGATGTCTTGAGTGTTGATAGTACTGGACTGAGTGCACTTCTCGCCCAACATTCTCATTCTAAAATTGCAGGGAACAGACACATGTTCTATTCTCAAGCAGCACATAATGTATTTAATATGTAATTTAATCTTATGTAATAATATTGAAAGACAAGAAACAAGAAAGACAGTGAATTGTTTCTAACAGTTACTGAGCTAAGTGTGAAGAAAGGAAGTGTGGCACAAAAGGGGGATGTACTGGAAGCCCACTTACCCAGTCTAATACAGCAAGATGCACCCTCATTTCATATGTGTCATCTCCAAAGTGAATCCTTTTTGCAGCATAGATGAGTATGACCACATGGAATGACTCAATGTAAAAGGTATCACGACACTGTAAGAAATTTTATCAAAAGCAAAGAATGGGTCAGTTCCCTACATCACTGTGGTTCCAGCACTGGCACAAAAGGAAGCAAACTTCAAAGCCATGCATGCATAATCTGAATAGTATTGAATTGTTGCATACATACCAGGAGATAGTCTTTAGGATTTTTGTAAATGGTGGTCTTAGTTATGGCAGTTGTGTAGGCCAATACTGCTCTAGGGTTGGTAATTACTTTCTTTGAGAAGACATAACCCTCCTGTTTGCACCTGGAGTCTTGGTGGCAAAGAGCATGTTTTCCCTACGGTGGGAACATGACCAGTTATTAATCATGTCTTCTGGGCTAATACTGGTCACCTTTTAAGGGGGAGGTAATGTCATATGTGAAGGGGTAAGTATGTGATTTTTAAGGCATTTTAGTTTCTTGCTTTTTTTGAAGTAAAGCTTGTAAATTAGTAAGTCATTTAATCATTGCTGTAATTTTTTAGTCCTTTAATTATTGTTGTGATTTGGTCCTTGTAATTACCTGCCTTTTCTCCCTAACTTAAATTGTACGGGGAGCTAATTAGAAAACCTATCGGTTCCCAGCTCGCGACCTACTAACTAAATAAAAGAAAAAATTACTAAAAATGCTACTAAAATCTAAGAATTCAAAAACAAATGTAAACATATATGAGCTGAATAAAACACACATGCTTTTTTTAAAATTTCTTCACCAGATGGAGAACAATAACTACATTCCCCTAGTTTACAGCTGGGCTTATCTGGTTCAAGTACCAATAGACCTGTTATCAGGACAGGAGATAATTAAAAAGTGGTCAAATCCAATAGTGACCCAGCGAAAATCAATCTGTGGTGTCAAAGAATTGATGTACATTAATTACTGTACCTGATAATGATCCACAATGTTGAGCAAGTACTTTTGGAAGCCTTCTTCGGTGCCATCATTGTTGCGCATGGCCCAGTAGAAATGAGTTTTCGTTGGTTTTGCTGCAAGCAAAACAAGACCATTTTTATCTTTAGCTTTTGGTTAGTTAGACTATTAGTTAAATTATGTAACTCAATGTCATTTATTTCTTCGTTTTATTTCATTTTATTATTGGTATCTTCCTTCCTTCTGTAACTTGTCCGATATGTAAATAAATAAGTAAATATTAAAAAAAAAAATCTTTAGCATGACACTTTTTGCAAAGAACGCGAAAAGCCTCTTTTGGCTCCTACATGTTAATTAGAGAAACTTTTCATATACCTTTGTCAGAGAGATCCGTAAACCATTTCACTCCTTCATCTCGCTGTGGACCACTACAGATTTTTTTCATCTCCTTTGCTACCCCTTTAGTACCTATGGTTAAAAGCAAACAATACACAAAGGAAATCTTGCAATGCTCATAGATTCTTATTAAGTTAGAGAAATACACGAAACTTGCAATGTCAATGACAAATTGTCCCCGGATGTACCTACCATGCCATGTGTCAAAAGAGTTCCTTATGCCCCGACTCTGAAACCAGTTTTTCAGAGCTACCACACAGTCGTGGGCTACCTCTGTAACATTGTGACCTTTGAAAGGAATCAGAAATAAATGAAAACAATAATCAAATATTGAATATTGTTATATAATATCTGAATGATAGAAACCTTGATTTTCTGTTAGGATGGTCATCAGCTCCTTAGTCATTGGAACCTCTCTGCTTGGGGCACTTCTCTCATTAATTCTACTCCAGTTGCATACACCTATGATTTTCTTGTTGCTGGTGACAAAAGAACAATGCATACACTCATATACACTCTACACTCATACACTTAACCTATCAACAAAATGCAAACACTTCACTGGCAGAGCTCGAGAAAGCAAAACTAGCTTTAGTAGGTTTATTTGTTTTTTTTTTTTTTAAGGAAATGCCGGGCATAAATGAATATTGAACAAATGGAAACAAATCAACACATTTTGGGCCATTAGGCTAGAGGACATTTAATTTAGTAAAATAGTAATTTTAAGAAATCAAAAATTATAAAACCTGGACAACAAACCTCATGGAAATGGCTGAGACAGTGGAATGCATAGCTGCCCTACTGGAGTCATGTCTGGCATCAGTGATAATACACTGCAAATAAGTTGGGATCAAAGCTGAGAACCAGAAATATTTTACACTAAATTATATTGACACACTGTGAATGTCTACTTACATCGCCATTTGTTATGTAATTATTGGTTGCTTGCACCTCCTGTCTGGCATCTGCCATGGATTTCTGGGCAAGACCCTTCACTATTTTGAAGTATCCAAAACATTGATCCTTGTAGACTAAAAAAGTGAGAGATGAACATGACAAACTTCTCAATAAACCTAAACCTGGGAGAAGGTTGGCATGCAAGTCTCTGCATACAAGTCAAGTGGCCCACTTGGCTGGAACTTATCCTGGTTTATTTTACGGGACTGAAGAGTACTTATTCTACTCCTGCTTGAAGGGTTTCCCCGAGCATCAAATTTGCAAGGGCCCATTTACACCACCGGGCATTGAGTGACACTTCGAGAGAAAAGTGTCATCCCCAAAGTAACAATGCACCCTGGCCATCGGGTCTCGAACCTGGACCACTTGATCCAAAGTGCAGTGCACTGACTACTACACCACTGTGCCTCCACAAATCAGTGTGCAATGAAAGAAAACTACCTACTTGTGTCTATAGTCTTGTCCATAACTGAGCCAATACCAGCAGCCTCACCAAAGCTATGGTACTGAGTTTCTGTCAGACCAGTACAGGTAAATGCATGCACCATCCTACAGAAAAGAAGTTACTAAGTTGAGTACGGCATTCCACAATAGCGTAAGGTGACAGCAGTTAACAAACCAACAGTGATTAATAAAACAACAACACAATAACTGAGAGTAAGAATGCGTCCAAATTTCGGTACCACTGAGTGGTAAACAATCTTGCTGTTTCTGTTCAATTATGGGTAAATAAATTCTCTTTACTTACCTCACATTTGCAACATACTTGGCAGGATGACCAAGTAACCCTGAACTAAGCCAAACGACTGAATCGTCGCAAACACAAGGGAGCTCCAAACGGCAGACATGGCCTTGCTTGGACATGGACAATCCGGACAACTGGTAGTCCCCACCACAAAATTCACACTGCGAATTCCTAGTGAGGTACTTCACCAGTGACTTCAGCGATTCGCCAGTGCAAACAAAGAAAGGGTCATCTACAGCAGCATCTACGTAAATCTGCCTCTTTTGCGGTCGCCGAGCAGGTCGCTGATGTTCTCGTTCGAGTTCCAGCGAGCTTTTTGGTAGCGGCTGCACCGAGTGTGGCGTTGAGCTAGTGGATGTTGCTGGAGATGGCCCTAAATTGACGGCTGAAGGCATCACAAGTTCGAAGCAGTTTAAAAGTCGCTCCAAGAGATCGGCATTTTGCGTTGAGGAAGTTTTCCGGTCGATCCCGAGAAGCGACTTAGCATTATCCAGCCGACAGCGCAAACTTTGTAAACGGGCTTCATCCTCTCGCTTTACTTCCACAGTCAGGCTGAAATGTGGGTTACGCTTCTCTGGATCTCGGCTCGCGTTTGTCCGCTTGTTTCTCTCTGTTTTTGTTTTCTTTTCGGGAGGACCAACTGTGAGCATTTTGATTGCCGGCAAAGAGTACTCGTAATGAATGAACGCGAATACAAAATAGTAACTCAACCGTTAGTACAACATCGGCTCCCGCCAAGTATCTGTTGTTTCGCCAGCCGCTCCGCGCTGATCAGTATTCGAAATTGCGCATAACTTTTGTGTGAAGCTGCTAGATAATAAATGCAGTACTGTAGGCTCAAAAATGACAAAATAAATGCCCTTCCATCCACCAGTAGGGAGCGAGTATGCGACCAAAATGGCGCGCGATTTGAATTCTGCCCAATTCACGTGCTGGAGGCTTCGTTTAGTGAACAAGTATGGTTTCTACTTTACTCTTTTTAATAGTGTTAACTTCGAAATGCTACAATTGTTGCTTTCTGAGGTTATGTTGTGCAGAACTTGAGCTGTAAATCTCAGAACAGCCAAAGCAGAAAGTGTACCGTTGTTCTTCATATAGTCCGCCATTTTGATTTCCCCGTGAATTCGAAATTAGGGGGAGGAGCCAATGCCCTTTTATAGCGCGCCTTCGTGTTTAAAAAGTTAAAACTGAGATAACCAACCGTGCTTCGTTTTTTTTTATGATTGCGAAGGAGTCATGATTAGGATGTACAATTGAAAAATAAAGAGAAATGAGAATGTATGGAGGAGGATGGAAAAAAAATGATGATGCCAAAAGTGCACTTGCTGCTGGTATATTTCGCGTTCAGTGCGACCCATGCAACTAGCAGTTCAAATTCTCAACATCGACAGCAATCCTCACTCTATTAATTAGCTTACTAAGTGGCTTCAGTCTTACTTTGTCTCCTCAAAGGGTTCCTTTTTTGAATGACAACACATCCCACCACTGGCAGTATGCAGGGTTTGTCCGCCGGACAAGTATATCGTCAAGATTGGCCGAATTTATATTACAGACGAATTATCCGTCTGAGACGTGTAATTCGTCTGCCTAACACGGATTCCTCATTTAGGTATAAATCCGGTGGTTAGACAAATTCTGCGGCTACATTCATCTGTCAGCACGTCTCCAATTCATTTCTAGTATAAATTCGACCAAATTGATCAAGATTTGGCAATTCAAACGGGCTATGAGCGGTGATGTCAACTTGAACAGGCTTCATAAATACACACCATCCGTGCTCCTTTACGTGTTTTGTGAAGTAAATATTTAATTGCTTTTTAAAACCAGTATTGTCTTTGCAGCATGTCAAAAGTTCTGTTGCTAGTCGGTGGAATGGTCGTTACAGAGACCCACTTCTTCTAGATTACGACAGCATCCTCTTACAAAGCTTGAACGACTACATCAAATATTGCACACAGTTCGCCTGGTGTGCTGTCACTCAAGTGCCTCCTCTGATGATTGACTACTCGACAACTACTTATAGTCCTAGGAGTCACACAATAAACCAAGCGTTTAGCTTTACTGAAGAAGGGAGCCCAACTCGTAGTCCCGTTCGTTCAGAATCGCGAACTATTTTGTGTTATCTGTGGCCCACTCTTCAAGACTATGATGGTAAAGTTATCAGGAAAGGAGAAGTTATTCTTAATCAGTAATTAGCGTAAACGAAGAATTGTTAATGTGTTTAGCATCTAGAGTGTTAGAATAGTGACGTGAATTCTTACCTTTAAGAGGAGATTGAAACCAATCCGTTTAAGGTCATTATGAGGCAGTTTTGTAATCCACGTTGGACTCGAATCTTGGAAAGGAAAAAAAATCTTATGTAGAACGCTTAGGTAGTCCGATATATTTCAATACTAAGATTGTTATCTTTCACTTGATTTCATATTGTTACGTTGGAAAATGGACCAATCGAGTGGCTAAAGCATGTAATGGAGTTACTTAAGCATACCATGTAATTATATTTGATAAAATGATGATTTGAAGATTAAGTGTGCAAGGTTTGTTTTGCAGTTGGTCTTTTGGTTGTTATCATCATCTAACCTCAGCTGTAGCAATACAACTAATTACCTGATATGTTGTTAGGGCTCGTGGTAAGTAGACTTTCGGTAAACGTCTGCGTGCGGGAATAAGCCCACCAGGTAAATAATATCATCTTGTGTAAGTTTAATTATACTTACTGTCTACTTAATTACTTTGGGTTAAAGAATCCTTTGAACAAATTTATACATAACAATAGCCCTTTTCACGGTTAGCTTTTCTCATTTGCATTACAATGTAATTCAACGTGGATGCGAGGCAATTTCGGGCTAAAACTGCAAAATAGCCCGAATTTGCCTCACATACATGCTAGATTTCGTTGTAATGCAAATAAGCAGGGTTAACCGTGAAAAGGGCTATTACTTACATAGGCGCAGCGTAGAAATTTGCTTTGCACAATATCACGAATGAAATTAGTCGGAAGGCGAACTACTTAAGGAACTTTAAGGGGTTTTACTTACATGAAAACTGCAGTTTTAACTTAACCAAATGTATTCCCTGCAGTTTTCCTTGGTCCTGGGTAATGCTAAGAAGTGGTAAAACAGTCATCAGCTCAAATGAATGGTAGTTAAAATTTACCGAATGGATGTAGAGTTTGAGCTTCTCTGAAAGATCTCATTTAAAAATCTCTTGACACGTGGGAAATACAGTGGCGGAGAACTCTTAATGGTAAGAAACAAAGCAGCCGGTGAAGGAAAACCTGCCCAGGGAATCGAATTGACCTGATATGCTTATGGCATGCACAATTTGATGACAAATACTGTAAAGATGAACTGATCATAGGAGCTTTTAACCTAGAAACAGCAATTATTCTTTTGAAAATATAAGATGTAAGACCGTTGAACACGTGTAAAACGTAACATTTTGCAACGGTCTTGCTGAATTTCCCTCTAGATGACAGTGAAATCCAAGGAAATTACACGGTGGTATAAATTTTCTATATAGAAACGACCATAGCAACGGTTGTTTACAGTCAGAAAATGACCACAAATATAGATCAGTCTCAACAAAACTGAACCAGAATTTGTAGAAAAGCTTATAAGAAGGCGTACTCTGGGACCTTAAGTCGCCGTAACTTAAGGCGACTTTGGGCGATTTAAGGCGACTTAAGCTAAATTGGCAAAAAAATCATTGCGACTTTAGGCGATTTAAGGCGACTTAAGGCGACTTAAGGCGACTTAAGGCGATTTAAGGCGACTTAAAGCGATTTCTCACTTACAGAGAACAGAATTTTGTTGGAAGATCTTTACCTCCGCTGATCGGATCACCAGGACCTAGTTCCAAGTTTTGACTTGGTTCAACCCCGCAGCGTTTGACGTACAAGAAATGAAACAAGCTAAAGTTTTGTGTTTGGACTTGTTTGGACTTTGGACTTGTGACAGTATTAAGCTGCATTTATTTAGTCAGCAGAAACTAAATACAAGTATCAGGCTGACTTTGACACAAGAATTATAAAATAGAGCTGATTAAAATACCTTGCAGCTGTCCACAAATTATTGAGTCACAACGTTATACAATCTGATGCTTGCACTACGAACACTGCCTTCCGCCATTTTAATTCTCCCAGTAACCTTTGCGCCGTTATCTAGTTTCGATGCTTCGAAGTGAGGAGTGGGACACCTCGCGAGTTTCCCTTCTTTTCGAGCTGGCCATACTATCTGCTATAGCGAAAAAAGTTCTTTACTTTACCTCGAATTGTGTCGCCAGGACGATTTTTCTTTCCACAATACAAGCAGGTAGCCAGTTAATAGAAACAAGGTGGACTGTCTCTGTGGGTGTAGACTTCAAAGATTGCAGGCCAGCATGATAATCTACCCCACGAGGGAAAAGCACGTGAGTGAGCGTGAGTGGTGTTCTCGTGTGGTTCTCGTGTGTACTTCAGTAACGGGATAAACTAAGTCATGTGATCAAATGTTGGACCGGCGGCCATGTTTGCTGCTGAAAGTTTTTTCTCGGAATAGGAGAGGTTCATTCGTCTATGTTGAACATCAAACTAACGATATATACGAAAAAACTGTTAAAGCCTTATGCTAGATAAATATTTATGCCTTTAGTAGGTTCGTTGAGTTTCAAAGTTCGAACGTGAACAGTTGGTCGAATACAGTGGTGGAAGCTTGTAGTGCAGGTTTATGCTGGAGAAATAGCCCACTTTTGTCACTCTTTTGCTCTGGGTAAGTAAAGTGTCTAAACTTTAACTTCAGTTCAGTTCAAATGACTTTGGATTACCACATTTGTACTACTCAATGTAAAAGTGACTGGCAAAAATGTAGCTTTTCTCCAGAATACCTTTCTATTTAATTTTGTTTTTACTTTGATGACCCAGAATTGTAAGTTTGATCTGATTCAGTAATATAAATAAATTATTGCACCCACAGTCATTTGCTTTTTTTGCCATCAATCATATTTTTATTCATTTCCTGGAGATAACACAGTGTTGACATTTTGATCAACTCACAATGAAATACAAAACAAAAATTAAGAGTAATTGCCAGTAAAAATCAAAGAAATCGTGGCCACGGTCAAAAAATCGATTTCGCTCAGACTTTGTCAGTTTGAAGGCCTAAGTAAGTAACTAAAGGAAATCAAGTTAGTTTTTTGAAATATTTGAAATAACGGCAGAAAACCTCCAAAGACAATTATCGTACGGGAAGCTCAGATTTCACTCCGCGAGAACCTGCAAATTCACAATTTGCAGCTTCTTGCTACACAGACGTTTACATCGCCGTGAATCTTTCTCAACTTTAACTACATATATTGACTCTTCCTAGGTCAAGATATAGTGATCATTTTTATCTCTTGTTCTTTCCGTGCGAACTGAGCCCCGATTAAGTAAGCACACTTTTCCTATTAATGCAAAACTCAAAAATAACTAAAATTCAGTGAGGCAAAAAGCTGACCGGTAGTGCTTCAAATCTTCTGATATTTCAACCAAAGGGTGTCGAGTCATTGAGGTTTAGGCTTGCAGTTTCATTTATTTGGGATTTGCTAGCAATTTTGCATGAACGCCGGTCAAAATTCCATAAAATTACATTTCAGTGACATTTCAGTGAAATTGAAATTTACAATCTGCGCTAATGTAACGCAAGTCACTCTAAAATACAATTTTAAAAAAATAGGTCAGAGACATCCCAGTTACAGTGTAAGACGGTTAAACCCCTTTAAGTTTTCTTCGTTATGATAAAAAAAAAATGTATCTCTATCAGTCATGGCTCACACAAGTGAAAAACCCCGGGGGGGGTACTCCCAGAAAAATTGGGTGGGGGTGTGCGGCACGCTTCCCAAAACCCTTACCCTATTTATGACCAAACTCTGCGATATTCCCTACCCTATTTATGACCTGATAAAAAATTCGAAACCCTATTTATGACCTGAACCTTACATCAAAATCCTGTTTCAGACGTGCGTTATAATTAGATCTCTAGCTCAGACCAAAGTTAAATTACCGTAAACATAATTTGTGAAGGGCTTTTGTTAATTTTATTTTGGTTTCTTAAAAACATACCCATATTGAGGCTAGAGTACAAAAACCATACCCTGTTTATGACCAAAATCAGCCCAAATTGCTACCCTATTTATGACTAAAACGGCTGAAAAACCATACCCTTTGGGCCGCACATACCTATATAGCCCATATAAGGGAGTACCCCCCCCGGGTGAAAAACTAACATGCAAAAAAGGTGGGAAACACGAAACTTTCATTTCTCGCTGATTTGTCACGTACGATCAACTTCCCAAATAGTTAAATCCGTTGTGCCAGAATGAATCGTATTTAACACTATCTTAGTTGCCGATGAGTGAGCCTTTGCTTCAGTAAGAGAGAATTTCCTCCAAATCGAGTAAAGAAATGAAAAATGGTCAGGTTTCGTGCTAGAATCGGACCAAAATTAATTAATTTCATTACGTATATGAGAGACTGTATGTCGTCAAGGAAGCCAATAACAGGTAATTGTTCCCACGGAAAGTAAATGTTACTTCTTTATCTAAATAAACATCGCACTTACTTCAGAAGAAACCAAGGTTATTACTGGCGAGATACAGATTGAAAATGTCGTGTTCGTTCTTCAATATTGCCGGTGGAATTTGTGGCGCGGACGAACGGAGCAGTTCCTCGACTTCCATCTTACCACTCACCAAGTGTAATAAAGAGATACAAAAACACAAAAAAGTTCTTGAAGTTTTTCGGTGTTCAAACTGAAGTGGAACTTATTTTGGCAAGATGCGGTTGTTTCGAAAAGTCATCAAACTTCTTGGAAATGACCATCTGTCCCGCTCATCGGGCGCGATTGGGCATAGGTTGGCGAAGGCCAAGTGGTTTATGTAGTGTACCGGAAGTTGTTTCTGGTCATTGTAAGGACCGAAAAGTACCAACGCTGCAAAAAGGGATAAATTTGTCCTAATCCATGAAGTTGTTGGAAGTTACAAATCAGTTTCTCCCAGTGGGCTCAGGTAAGTGATGAACTGTTTGATGAACTATTAATAGCCAGTTAATTGCGACCGCTCCGACTTTCATTTATCGGAGTCCTTATTCCATCAGCGGCTCGCACTGTGTTTGTTGCAATTGTGTCATTTGTTTTGTTTTCAAAAATAGCTACAGCTAAATTTGGTACGGCTTCAAATCTTCTAGCGTCTAAAATCTCTCGTCTTTGGAATAATTTTTGCAGTGTTAACGCGTTCGCTTTTTTTTCGGAAGGAATTTGCGTAAAATGTAGAAAGATGCTCAGCGTGTATAAAGACCAAGTACGTGAAGCGGGGCACATGACCGAATAAGTTGCTAAGATCGCAGATAGTTTGAGCGAGTTAAACCTGGTAAGTATGTAGTCCTGCATAAAATGCTAAAATAAAAAACAGAATGTAAAATCATAGCCGTATAAAAATATACGAAGATCTCATTCACTAAAAATAGCGGCCGCTAAGCACAACAAACCAGATGAGAAACGTTTTGGCAGCAAGGGTAAATTTTTAATCATGCATCGCTCCGGTAGCGGCTAATTTTGAGGGTCCCCAATAGGTTTGGCGGGATGCGGGATGCGGGATTTGGCATTTGTTTTTGCCATGATATTCGGGATTTAGGTTAAAAAAAAGGGGCGGGAAGCGGGAATTGCAATTACAAGCGGGAGCGGGATTTCGTGTTTTTATGGGATTGGGATGTGGGATTCGTAAGGGGAACAGAGCGGGATACGGGATTTCAATTGTTTGGTGATAAATTGTTTGTTGACCAGTGCAAAAACCGCAAGCTGGCAGAAGTGAAACTATATTGCGTATAGCTGTGTCAGGTTTCAAGTAATGAATAGTGGCGGTTCCTGTCAGGTTCTGTCAAACGTATCCACTATCGCTTGACTACGAAAGTATCATAAGATTGTAGGCGACCAGGAGCCATTACCCGGGGCCTTCATCTTTCATACCGACCCTGAGTAAACCCTGTTCCGTGTCTTTTTGCTTTTAGAATCACCTCTCACATCGGTTTTCACGCGTGTTTTTTACGATAGCCAATCAGTAGAAAGCTGTGGTCCTTTTTTGTTATACGTCACATGCAGACCACACGAAAGTATTTCAATAATGGCGGATAATGAGGAAAGTTTATTATTTGTTTAGGATATTAGGCGGACGTCAGTGTGTTTGAAATCGTAGGAAATTAAAGATCTCGTCATACCCTCCCGCGCAGACATTCTTTGGGCTCATCAAGCAATCAAATATTGCGAGAAGAGCCCAAACAAGCAATCAAAGACTGCGTGATGAGCCCAAAGAATGCCCGAATAGGAGGCTACTGACATTGATGACATCTTTCCATTTCCAAACCTCGGTCTTGTCCATTTCCAACACTTTCGCAGCTTGCGTGTGTAACGACACCCCAATCCTTTCTAGTTTTTCTATTGTTTCGACCTTTTCCAAAGCGCTTGGCTTGTCTTGGCCAGGATAGCCACACACCGAATGGCCTAGGAATGCTTTCATTCGTAAAAAAAGTTCTAGCCTAGATGTCGAGGAAAGTGAACACGCTGGAAACTTTGAAAGATACTGTCGGGTGTGTTTTACGGGCCATCTCTTGAATATGGGAATGAACAATCTTTTTCTTTTTCTGATACGTTGACTGAAAAGAAATGAAAATAATAAAAAGTTTTTACATAAAGGAAAATTACAATCTTTTGTGCTTACTTATCTGCTACCCATTGAATCCCTTTGTGATCGTTTCTGCGATATCTATTTTCATAAATTTTCTCGTTGATTATTAAATTAGTTAACGTCTCTGAAAAGTGTGCGGGATCGGGATTTCCAAGCAAAAAAAGGCGGGATAGCGGGATTGACAGGAAAAAATGAGCGGGAAAGCGGGATCTGAGAACCCTATTGTGGACCCTCAATTTTTAGTGTTTTGGGCTATTATTTTTCGCTGTACTGAGCGTAGTCACTAGCTAGAGGCAGTTTACGTTAAATGGTGTCTTGGAAAATGACACTACTTTAGTGGTCTTCTCGCCTCAATAAGCCGGGTCAGTCTTTCTGACATGTAAACGCTTCAATGTGTTTTCTAACAGAACATATGAAAAATTAGCTCTCCAGGGTGAGTCGGTTAGCCGGGGCACTCTCATGTTTATGCATTTCTTTTGCTAATGTCCTCTAAACCTCACTATCAAATTGAATTGTTATCTATCGAAAGCGGCCTATAGGGGTTTCAAAGAGAAAGACAAAAGTACCTAATCGCTTTCCCCCTCTACCCACCAGCCCCACCCTAGCACATGTTATTCAAACCTCATCTTTCCTTTTTCGCACTTCAGGTCGATCATGAAAGTGAAAGCAACATTTCTTTTTCCATTCCGACCACTGAAACTGAATGTAAAGACAAGAATATACGAGAGAGTTTTTATGTACCAGACGAGGCTTCACAGGAAAGCGAAGATAGTCTAACTGACGTGCAAGACGAGTCGAGGGAACAGTTCAACCGCTTTCTACAGGCTCGAGACATCAGCCCGGTGCGCCACGTACTGTCCGGTACCGTGGAAGGAAGCACAAAGCCGTTCTAAGCGCCGATATGTGAGAAAAGCCGAGCAGTGTGTTTCAGCAGTTCTGGATGTCCTTGCTCCAAAAGATTCAAAATGCTTGTGGGATGAATTATGTGAGCGCAAAGGGTATCTCAAAACAACTGGCGGGAAAAGTCGGAAGGATCTGGAGCTTATTGAAGCGTTGGCCTAGAGTTACTTAAACGCTCAGCACTGGAGTACTCGACGGCAAATACTCTCAATCCTGTCTGATAAGTTGTCCTTCAAAGAGGTAAAGGCATTTATCCCAACGGTCACCAGTTACCGCTATAACATAGCTCGACATCATACCCTGCTAAATGGGAGAGCAGAACCGATTCCGAGTCACGAATACCGGAGAATGAAAGTTAACCAGGGGAAATTAGAAGATTTCATTTCGTTCATCACAAGTCCGCATGTTCTTCAAGACGTTCCTTTTGGTGAAAGGCTTTTGAAGGTATCAACTAGTGAGGTTATTAAAACCCCAAACGTGATCAGAATGATGATACCTGAGCGCATTGTGCAACAGTACCAACAATACTGTAGTAAAAGAGGTTTTGAGCCCATGAGCAAACGAACACTACATAGAGTTTTGGATGAGTGTTCAGCGTCTGTTAGGAAGTCTTTACAAGGACTTGACAACTTTTCCGCCCAAGGAACCGAGGCATTTGATTATTTGGACAAACTGGTCGATAAACTGGTTGACTGTGGTAAAATGGGACAAACATACACAGCAAGTCTTGCGAATTACTTTTGTAAAGTGAGAATATTTTTTGCTATATTTTATTTGAAAATTAGTATCAGAAATAAACCCCTAATGGAACGTGGGCTTCATTCGAGGGATGCTTAATTGGGAGCATGCCGGGAGGGGGGGGGGGGGGGGTGTCGCTTAGTCAAAATAGTATTGCAATTGAAATTGCATACGTAAAAAAAACAATTGCGGTTTGTTTTGTCTTCGGTGTGTTTCAGGTCCATGTTGTTGAGTCGTCGAGCATTGCTGATCACTGTAGGACTTACGCCCTGAGTGATTCGACGGACCCTGACTTTCAAGCCTGCTGGAGTCACCCACACAATGAGTCATGCACACAGTGCTGCCAGTTGCAGGAAGTCCTAACTACCTTGGAAAGTGAGTGTTATCGT